>JAAGNO010008516.1:0-25975 GCA_033439905.1 Ceryle rudis | reverse complement strand
GGCCCTGGTACTGTCCCCCCCCCCTTCCCCCCCGCTCCCCGCCCTGTCACCTGTTTTCTACGAGGCGTTCTGCTTTTAACGTGTTAAAACGGGGGACCTTGGTGTTTTCCAGTAGCTCGAGGCAGCCCAAAGTCATGAATGAACAACCCAAGTTCCGCCGGCAGATGGGTGCAGCATCAGCTGCCCGGCCCTGGCAGCCCTGGGCGTGCTGCTCCTTGCGAACAATCTCTCCCATAAAAAGCAGAGGCCACACGTTTGCACAGGCAGAGCAGCCCGGGCGAACAATTTCCCTGTGACTCTTCTTGCTCTCCGCACTGCAGAGGACGTGCACGGCTGCAGGGTAGTTTATCGACTCCAAACTTAGTTGTGAGTTTGGTTTAGATTTCAGTTGTTTTGGGTTTGGTTTTTTTTTAATCGTTAGAAAGCAACATGAGCCAGAGCGTTTGCTGCTCACTTTAACAGCCGATGGGCAGACGGAGACCTTCAATGTAATGTTTTCTTCTAGGGGTTTTCTTAACGATCCTACCTCTGCCAGAGGAGGAATTAATATAAGAAAGCACATCCCTCACAAGGTGCTGGTTGCTACGTTCATTTCCATGGCAGGGAGGGAGGGAGGGATGGAAATTCTTTGTATGGCAGAGACCCATCAAGCTTGTGTTGCTTTGGGTCTGTCTTTGGATTGCATAAAAGACTGGACCTTTCTCTGCAAATAGGCGCAGCGGGATCTAGCGATCTGCAGCAAAACCGCGGGGTGGGGAAGGCTCCCTCATCCCGGGGAACTGATGTTGGATTTGATACGGTGTTCCTCATGTTAAGTCTAAATCAGGTTTGCGTTCAGCTGGTGCCAGCGGGCGGTTGCACTGCTGCACCGCAGTGTACTCGCTTGTGTGGATGGAATTTCTGCCTGTCCTGACCCCAAAGAGCACGTGGCCTGACTGAAGGAGGGATGGAACGCAAGCAAAATGATCAGCTACCACCTACCCATCTTAGGAGTTATCTCCTTCTAAGCGCTAAACTGGAAAAAAAAAGTGTTACTTGCTTTGTCTGCCCTGATGCTTTTCGTGAAGTTCCTTAAAGTTCCCTCTTGGCTGTGGCATCTTTCGGGGCTGAGCAGGAGCATCTCCAAGAACTCCATCAACTGCTGAAAGCAGTGTTTGTAAGTGATGGAAATCTTGGGCTAGCGTACACGGCCTCCTAACTACCTGAGCTGAATTCCCATCCACCCTATTGTCCTTTTCTTCCACTCCTCCCAGCTGTCTTCCTGTAACTGGAATGGTAGAAGGCG
The DNA here is from genome assembly GCA_033439905.1 of Ceryle rudis. Lineage (NCBI taxonomy): Eukaryota > Metazoa > Chordata > Aves > Coraciiformes > Cerylidae > Ceryle > Ceryle rudis. The sequence goes on along the minus strand of JAAGNO010008516.1, from coordinate 24,690 downwards.
GCTTTTATCAGTTTATGGTGTATTTGTAAATCTTATCTTAATAAAAACATTGGATGTTATCAATAAAATACAAATAAACCCTGGGCACCGTAGTATGTAATCTGAACCTCCTTATTAAATGGGAAATATTTTGCTTCCCAAAGAGTTTTTGGTTCCTCTGTGTCAGCTCTGAAATTCTGTCACTTTTTGATCACAGGGCTGCTGCTGCTTTTGAAATCAGTTGGCTTCAGAAGCAGCCTGCTCTAGTTACTGGAGTGAGATTCGTCAGCAAGTAAAACTTGGGTTTGTTTTCTGAACCTGATAAAAATTTCTGTCCTGACAAGTCAGACAATCTATTAAAAAAAAGGAAAAGCAAAGAAACCCAGTTCTTTTAAAAAGCCATTGTTTTACTTGGATTTTTGTTTCAGATGCCTTCTCTTCCTCATCTGACAGTGGCCTTCTGGGATACTTTTGGTGTATAGAGAAGGGATAATTCTCTAATTCCGGGCTCTTCTTTTCCAGCTTTTCACGTAGAGTCCTCTTATAAAACTCCCAAGTTAGTAGATTCAAACTACACATTAGTTTCTTGCATGAGAGTTTTTATTCTTACACCCTTGTCAGTGAGCTGATGGCCCTAACAGAGTCCTCCTGCAGCATCCAACAGAATATAAACTCCAAGAACCTTCCGAGGGGTTTTAGTGGGATCTTGCTCCTTCCACTGGCTTTTCCTAACCCGTTTACCCTTGTGAGTGCTAAGAGTGATCATATAAAGTGGTTTGGGGTTACTTTATTCACAGAGAGAGAGAGAGGATGTATGTGAAAGCAGTGAGCAAAATTTATGCTCATCTTGTTCGATGCTTTTTCACTCTAGAAGATTCTTACTTTGAAGAAAAAAACAAAACTATCAGTCATAAGTTTTCCATATCTTTAAGTCCCTGTGGATGAGGTAATGAAATAGCCATTAAGTGGATTTTTGCCCTTAATATGCAGCTTGTGATTCCTGCTCTGAAGTTTGCAAACCTCCTACTTTGGGACACAAGTCAGCTTGTGTTGTTCGGTTATCTTTGCTGTAGGAGCGCCCCAGGGATCGACAGTGCAGGTGCTAATGAAAAGCATATTGTCAGCGAGTGGGGAAGGTGGAGGAGAGCCAGGTGCTCTCAGTTGTGATAAGATGATGTTTGATAATTTTCTGATATTACTCCATCTTCTGCGTATTTAAAATAGCAGATTCCACATATTTAGAAATAACAAATTACCTCAGTCTTGCACTAATTACCAGAAACTTAATGTTTTCCAAAACCTCATCCATGGGTAAGGACACTCTTCAGTAGTTCTGCTGGCTTCCTAGGAAAAGGTCCTAGACTAGGAAGAGAAACGTCAGCTGTTCAAGGAGATTTCAGCTCAGGGCTCTTGAGAAACATCCTCTTTGTTCTGTAAAGTTGGACAAAGCGTAGATGGTGCCTCATAATGAATAAAAGTGGGGCCTGAGTTTGTTTGTTCAAGAGAGGTTAAGCGTAACCTGGAGTAGGTGTGAGGAAAAGAACTGTGCTGAAAGGAGGGTGCACCAGAGTTGACTAAACCCATGTCTAGGATGACTGATTACCATCTATAAATACAGCAGTGGGATACATGAGAGTGAAGTGCTAGTTGTCAGAAGGAAAAAAAACCCCACAAAACAGGTAAAGCACCTGTAAATTGTCTTTTCTAGATATGACAAAGGCTTTGCCCAAATCATCTCGTTTCGGTTCTGGGGTCAGGAGACCTTATTTCCTTATGCTTTGTAAACTAATGGAAAGAATTTTATAATGTGACACCAGTTGCAGGTGGGGTTTGCAACTGGTGATGCAGGGTGCTTGTTTCAGAGTTTGATTTGGGGGATTTATCTTATGACAGCTCCCTAGGAGAAGCTGTGTTCTCCCCACTTTACAAATGGGGGGAAAATGAGATGATGGGACTTGTCCGATGCCGTAGATTAAAACAAGGAAAGAGAGACAGAAGAACTAAAAAGTGAGGTCATCCTATTTCTGTTGCAGTGTTGTTGCCTACAGGAAACAGCGCCTTGCTTTTAGGGATACTTGTCATCCAGTGAGAAAATTGCAACCCAAGTACGTGGGTGATTTATCTGAATTTCTAAATGTTAGACTTTGGGCAGCTTTCACTGAGGAGCCAGAGAACTAGCTCAGAAATAAGTTGCCACCAACTGATGTTTCAAATGATTCAAAGGACAGGTGCTGGAATTTATTTCCCACAGCGATTTTGAAATATACTGAATTTTAGAAGACTGTGTAGGCCAAGTCACGCTAGATCATTAGTCTGCTGTAGAAGGTCTAATCAAGTTACCTATCTCTTAATCAAGACCTCAGGTCTTCACTTGTCCGAGCTGCTTGCAAAGCTATAGAACTATGACATTCTGCTTTAACATTTCTAAAAAATCCTTTTTTTTTTTAAGATTTGATTCTTGAATTCCATCCTCGTCGAATAGGAGTTGAATGTTTCTGAGCTATGTGGTAAATCATCGTGAGGATAGTCTGTAAAGCTTCTGGAGACACACTAAAACTAAAGGCCACCAGCGATGCTGACTAAACATTATCAGACAGCATTGTCCCGTTTTCAGTATAGTCAAAGCCTTTCGTAGCCTTTTAGTCATTTGCAAGTGTCGGTGTGAACCACAAAGATGTGTTTCTGTACGGGAGGTTTCTTGGCTGTGTTATAACCCAGTACAGAAACTGACAAAAGTTTGGGGTTTTAAATACCTTCCATGACATCAGCCTTCTAATGAAGCATAATAAAATATCAGAAAGCACTAATTTATGTTATTCTTTATGGATGTTGGTGGTGCAGTGGGAATTTTAACGCGCGAGATAAAAGTTAACTACCTGTGGCTGAGGAAGCTTCTGAACTGTGAGTTGTTGAAGGTCAGAGGATTATTCCGAGGAAATGCTGGCACATGTTTTGCAATTTTTATATTTTTATTCTTCTTTTCTTTTGCTGTTTCCTAGGCATCTGGTACCGGTCGCTGTAAAAGTTAGCGTTCTGGGCTAGGTGGATCTTTGGCAGGATTTAATGGAGTTAGTCTGTTAGATGGATGGAGTCGGTAATTCTGCAGTAGTACCTGAACTCGCCAGTAGTTCCTTTATGATGTTGTCCGACTGCTACAACTTTGTGACTGTTTCAGGTAGTTTCACGGCCGATATACAGAAAAACCCTGCACTCCTCAAAAGAAGCTTGTGTATCTGCTTCATACCCTTAGTCTCTGGGGGATTTTTTTGAAAGACTATCTCACGGCTCTTCAAGCTGCCTTAAAAATAAAGATACAATATAACAAAGTTTGGAAGATTTCAGCATAAAAAGAGAAGCTACAAAACCAGAAGGGTCATTTGCCAGATTATATTCCCAGAGAATGGAAATGTGCTTGTATTAGTAACTTCTGTGCTTGCCTAAAACCGTGTTGGTTTTCCTGGTTGTTTTTGTAGCACTAATTTTAACATCCTGACTTTCAGCTTGCTGGATCTGCAGTAGCCCAGACTGTGCTGATGTTCAGTTCACTCACATCCACTTCCAGAAACTTTTCAGTGAAAATATGTTCAACGAAACAAACTCAGATAGGTGGTGATTGGTTATGGTGCTTAGAATAACTTAAGAGGCAAAGGCTGAGGAACACTTCAGTTAAGATCTATCTGTGGGGTTTTAAAGTGTTTTACACAACTAGTGCTCCAAGCTGCTGCTCTTCACAAGAGTCAAGGCTCTGACTTAAATTAGCCATTGAAGAACTTGATTGGGCTTCACCAGTATCGTTGAGAAACAGTTTAATTGGCTCTCTGGATTTCAAAAGACAGCACAAGTTCTTGCATTTTGCTTCTCCCTTCTTTAAGATTGCTTTTACATTGTTGTATACTTCGAAGCAAGTTACCATTGCCAGGTTTGGAAAGCTTCATTACTGCCCTGCACGCACGAGGATGTGTCCATTATATAACGGCAGGGGACTGGTGGTATTTCAGCAGTACTGGTATTTGTACAAGTGTCCAGTGAGGAGTCCTCCGGGTGTCAGTTTGACTCAAAGCAAGTGTCTCCAGAAGGTTTGTTTCTATACTAAATATTACAATACCAGTTGTATTTGTGCTCCTCTTTTTGGCTGTGAACAAAACCAGTTGGGTGATAGTTGAGCAGAGCTGACAGCGAATTTGATGTACGGTATATTTAACTTTACAAACTTAACATTAAGCTCTGTCCAAATGTAAAGGTTGTAGCTGAGCAGCCAACCGCTGTTGTATTTTACTATATTGCAACGGTTAAAGATTTCAGTCAGGGGAGAGGGGGCGGAAGGTCAGAATTCTTGTTCTGCAGAAGCTGGCAGGTTTGGCATCAGACCTCAGCTAACTTCTTACCTACTTACATGCTTCAAATTAAATTAAAAAGTCAAGTCAGCCTGCACTGGCAGTGTCCTGCTGGTCTCCCAACAGTAGCTTTTTGGAAATGTGAGTTGGTTCAGTAGCTTTGGAGCTCGTGGTATCGGGTTTTACAAGCAAAGTCTTGCTCCCTGTAGGGTTCACTGGCTGTAATGAAGACTGACCTCTTGCTCAAAACCAAGAATGCCTCAATGAATAGTCACGGTGATACTAAAGCCTTAATTCTCTTGAAGTTCATAGTTGTTTTAAAACCGTGTAGGCTCTTCAATGTTTTGCATGAGATAGTTTAACTCAGCCCAGAGCAATTTTTTGAAACAATACAGTTACTAATTTCTAAAATGATGATGAATGGGTTCCTTGTAACTAGTTGCATGGGAATAAATTGCATGAGTATGAAAACAGCAGTAAAAGGATTCTTGAACCTAGTAAATGTAATAGCTGGAGGGGTTTTTTCTTAAAGAAAGCAAAGATTGAAACTTAACTGCCATCCGATTGTAAAAGAATTTTTGTGCTTTTAGCAACTGGCTGGTATTGAAGTAAGGCACAAAGCTGTATTTCTCTGTCTGGTAAATGACCTTGTGAATGATACACGAGAACTTAGATAAACTTAGATGGAAAGCTCATGAAATAATGTCAATGTGAGGGCAAAATAAGCTAAGGGTTGTTTTTAAGTGCAACATCTATTACTTTTTTTTTTTTTTTGGAATTAAGGGAAACAAAATAAGTTAGGTGGAATATATTTTGTTTGTCTCTTTTGTTTTCAAGGTTTGGCTTGAGCAACAAGTTTGATACAGAATTTCCTTCTGTTCTGACAGGGAAGGTAAGTGTGAGATTAAACTGTTCTTTTAAATGGAAAGATCCAGTACCCCCAGTGGTTTCTGTGTTACCAGTACCTGCTCCTGACTCCACAGTGCAGTGCAGGCCGGGACTGTGCTGGAGGCTGTTGAATTAACTCTGTCCTGTACACTAGCTGGCTGATGACCAGTCCTGCAGTGCACTTTGAAGCAATAAACAATGATTTGCAGTAATTGCTGCATTATTGACATTCAAAAGACAGAAAAGCTCAACGTGGCATCATCCTGTTTTCATGCAGGCAGTCTACACAGAAGCGAGACTCACTTAACCTTGCATTAAAGGTACCTGGAGCTTGTGCTCCCTCCCGTGTGAATTAAATTGTCTCAAATCCCAGACCTTCCTTTCTAATATGTCCGTCGAGCCTCGAGTTTGTATTTAGACAGATGTCTGGAAGAGAATCTGAAGCCTTAAGGAAGAAAATGCTGTAGTGTTAAGTCTACAGATTAGGTAAGCTTTTAGGGCATCTTCAGAAATACGATTGTTTAGTTCTGAAAATAAGTGGTGACAAGACTCTTGCTTTCCTTGGAGTGCTGTCACCTTACTAATTGCAAGTTTAATAAATATTCATTTATAGCTACTAATTATTGAAACCTTATAACAAAATTCTTGGCTATGGTTTTAAATTCTTTTCTAAATTGGTTTGGGTTGTTTTAGGCTTTTAAATTTTGAATTCTTTTTCTCTTGGATATATTTTTTTTTTCCTTTCTGCTGTGTCACTCTAGTGCTTTTCTTTTGCTTCATTTTATATCCCCTTTGTGTGTTCTTTTCCAGAATTTGTGAGGAAAAAGTTTATTTGGCTCTTACTACTTTCCCTGATGTCATCCCATACAGCTCCACTACCTCTTCTTGCAGTAGCTGTTGAGTCATATGAACAATGTATTAAAATGCAGCTGGATGGCATAGCCTGCTTCTGCCAAATCCATCTGGGGTTTTCCTCCTTCATTTTCACCCCAGAGTATAATCAATAAAATACTTGGGTTGAATTTGTCCAGCTTTTTCTGACAGCAGTACAGTTGAAAAGCAGGTTGATATTTGGAGTTCTGGGTTGTTAAAAGACAGCCTGGGAACTCTGGCCTTGCATCGGAATCTGCCTGAGCTCAAAGGGGAAAGTCTGACTGATTCCAGAGTATCTATTGCGAGGCTGCTGATAAAGCCACTTGCATTTCACTACCTGGCACGTCTACTATTCTTATCTGCAAAGCTCTTTCTGACCACTGAAAAGCCACAGAATACTTCCTGGAAATAACGATTTTTATGTTCTTTTGGTCAAGTTGGAGTTTGTTATAAATCAGCCTATGGAAAATATCTAGCAGGAAATGTTAAAACTTGATTATGTAATTTCAGCTCTTTGTCTCTCCAAAATATGTTTGTGTTTATTGAAAAAACAAAACAAACCCAACCCCCAAACCTACACTTTTTAAGATGAGCGTCAATGCCTGTCACATTTTCCACTCGATTGTTGCTTTCTTGTTAAATGCAGCAAACAAAAGTTTAATGTTCAGTTGACTATCAGAGAGAGAGGAAAGAGGAAGCTCTTCTGCTTGGCATTTACCCTTCTTGCTCTGTAGATCTGATCAGTGACAGCCCAAAGCGTGTGAGCTCTATACGGCTACGCAGCTTCTGTTCAGAATCCTGATATCCTGTTCTCTTTTTCTCCTGTGTGGATTTGAGGGGCTTTCTGAGTAAGAAAACCTTGAAAATAAATTAGTTCCCTTTTGTGAGGGGAAAACACCACTCACATGGGATAGGAAACACGATTTTCTTACTCCCGGCCACACACTGCCATGAGAGACATTAAAAACCACAGTTGCAGGGGTTTCAGGTTTTAATACTTCCATGAATTGCAAGAAATAAATAATCTGCTTCTTCCCCTGGTTGTGGCAATCACCTTTATCCCTGGTGAAAAGAAAAACGTAAGTCAGTTTTTTTCCAGTTAGAAGGTTTCCTTCAAATACCCTGAGAAATAATTCACAGTAGTAAGTATTGTGGTCAATTCACACACCACTTCAAGATCTTTTGCTGTTCTTAAAATGGAAATTTTTGACTTTTTATGAAATCACAATTTATCAACAGCGTAACGACTGCTTGTATTAACAGGTTGTGATTAAAATGTTTGCTGTGAACTTGCCTTGGCACAGAGCTAGCAAAAGGCCCTTATCTTTCAGTTTGATGGCTTTGTCCACTGTGAATTGATCTTAACAATGCATCCCATCTGCTAACGGAGTGTAAAAGATGGAGCAAGTAGGTGGGGGTGATAGATTTCTCCACGGGATTGGTTTTCTTTTTAATAAATACAGACGAAAATCGAGGTTCTTAAACAGAATATATCCAATGCACGATAACAATCCTACGTAGATGAAACTATCTAGCTACACATTTCTCCTGGAAGCACCCACTTTTTGCATTCATGCCACCGTGTAGTCTTAGGAATTGACCGAAGCTTCCCGCCCCTCGGTTTGCTCGTCTACGTAACGAGAACAGTAAACCTTTGCCTAACTTTCTCTCTTTAAAAAGCTGAAATATCCCTCCTTCTTCACCCAGCTCCCCAGCCTCCTCGTTTCCCGGGTTTAGAGTCTGGGTAGTTATTGTAAGTTAGCCTAGAGCTCAGCTACACGCAGTTACATCTGGAATATTTAACTGAGACGTTTGTTGCTTTTTTTAGGGGAGAGATGGATGTGTACATTGGAGGAGAAAACACAGACAATAAAGCAATAAAGGAAAGGAAAACAGCAGGCAGGTCAGATGTTGGGCCTAGCTGGTTCAGCTGGATTGATTTAATATTAGTCTTGCAGGATGAGACGCAAGCTTCCGTGGTTTTAGAACAGTGAGCTAAACTTCCAAGCAGTGCATTCTTTTAAACGGACCATTTTAAGATTTGACTAAGAGAAGCAATAGTTAACTGTTAACAGTGTGATTAGACGTTGGCCTAAATGTAAATTCTAGCTAAATTTCAGTTCTGTGCGCTTTATAGGATTATTAATTCTTTTAAAACAAGCATTTAATAGCTTTTAACAAAATACTTTTCATGATATACAGCACACACTGCTCCAGGTGACAAGAAAATGAGGGAGGCAGTGAACCTTAAGGAAGAAAGTGGAGTTTCCTGCCCTGATCTTAAGACAATACGGGTCCTATACCGAGATTACTGTGCAATGCAGGGAAATGTAAGCCATAAAATGTGGTCTTGGTATTGTGATCCCACCGCAACATGTGATGGATTGGGTTTGTGATCGTTGTGATTGAAGGAGAAAGATCAGGCCTGCTGGGCTTTACTTGTGCTCTTCCTGTGTTTGTAGATTCTCTTGCATCCTGTTGTAAAATATTATGACACCCCCTCCTTTCCTTTTATGTTTTGGGTGGGTTTCTTTTTTTTTTCCCCTCCCTTAAAGACCTAAAAGGAACTAATGTCTCTTTACAAGGTGTACTGCACAGCCAGGAGCTATGTACTTATCTCATTCTTTTCAAGACCCAGACAGTAACTCTCCAAGATGCTTTCCAAAATCACTCAAAACTAGACTTTCTTTGTGCAGGAGGCACTCTTAGTTCTGTGTTTCTTGAAAGATGTTAGTGATTTCATATTAACCTTTCAATATCTCTACCTGCAAGACAGGCAAGATTTAAAATTGTGCCAGAAAATCACCAAAACTCTTTGATGACCTTCATTTGGGTACTATTGTATTATTAAATTAGAACAGATCTTCCTTTCTTTGGCACTGTGTAACAATGCTTAACTGTTACTGAGCTGTAAACTGAGAGCAACAAATCTGTGTTTTGCTTCTACTTACCACAGGACGAGGCTTGGTCACTGATCCCTTTAGTTTCAAATGAAGATGTCTTTGACAGAAATATTTATTGTGATTACATTTCCTACAGGGAAAAATATGTTGAAAAATTTGGGTTAGCCAAAACTATCTTAAGCAATTTCATCTTATGTTGCAGCTCAGAGATTCACCTTCGCATGGAAGTGTCTGGTGCAATGGCAGTGGTGCTTTCTAATGCTTTAGTAAGGTAAACGTCATTCCAAAACTGCAATAGAAATTTTCTCTGGTTCTTGGTGGCACCCAAAAGTGTAGTGGTTTTCAGCGCTGTGCTCTCCAGGAAGGAGAGTACTTCAACATTCTTATCAACTAGCATCAAACTCTGAACCTGATGTCAACAGTGACCCCCTTGAAAGTAGCACAGAGACAGGGAAAATCTCACCATCCCACCGCTTTCTTATTAGGTCCCAGTTTTTTCTGCCAGCTCTGATCGAAGAATCAGGCTGACTTCATGCTGGATATTATCACTGAGGATGAGGATTCTTCATCTTCAATTCTAGACACGTGCAATTCTCTTTTCTTTGGTGGGTTTGTACATCTGGATTTTGAGGTCGGGGTGTGGTGTTGTCAAGGTCCAGTAAACTTTGTGGCTACTAGAAAGGGAAACGTTCTCTTTTCTTAGTGGGATTCACTGCAAGAATACTAATAGGGGCAAGAAAAACAACCTACTGATGTTTATCTTTCAAATAAACAGAAAGATGCACGCACAAATTTCAAAAGACTTGCCAAAGCAAGTGCCACTTGTATTTACCTAAACGTTAGGAACACGTAAACTTCCTTAAGCATTGAGAATGCCAGTTTGTTAACGTGCGGCATCTCCATAGATGCTGCAGAGTCCCTACAATGGTACTCGTGCTGCATACGACCAGCCCGAGTTCTGCACTTTGCTACAAAATGTTCTCCCACATTGAAGATGAAATGGTCTTGCTCACCTGCATCTGCTGTTTGCTACATCTGAAACACAATCCTCTTACGTTGGCAAAGAGATCTGCAAAACCTTCTGGTTCGGATAGATGCAAGCACAGGCTAATTTTCCACGCAACAATGTGATCTTTATATTTTTTTCTGTTCATTGAAAATGTTCCTGTGTTCCTTTTTGCCATTTGCTTTTTTTTTCCTTTTTTTTTTTTTGTTTTGTTTTTAATTTTCTCTTTTTAAACTAAGGTGTCTATTGTAAACTATATTGAAATGTTGATATTCTGGTCAGTCTATAAATTATGGTTTTTACTTGCTTCATTTGTATACGTAAAAAGAATTATAAGGCAGTCTATTTAATAGGGAGGGGAACCTGTATAATTACAAAAGACGTACTTTCTGTGTACTTAATAATTCCTGCTATAAACCAATCACAATGGCCAATTATGTTCTTCTATTACTAACCGTAGGCCTGGCTTGTGTACAAACGCAGATGACCTCTGACTCTATCCTGCACGGTGATCTGAATGGCCAGGAAGCAGATGTCGTATTTATTTACTCCCTTTCCTTCAGTGTTTTAATGAATTCAGCCCTTGTGAATAGGCGGAGGTAGCAGAATCAGGTCCTCTCCATTTCCTGCCCCATAGTTTTTGCTCCTTTGGTGAAAAGAGGCTTTGTCATTAACGCTTTTGTGGTGCTTGGTGCCCTTGTTTGCAGAACCAAATGACCAGAGTTGGGCTGGCTTGGTTGGAAGGCTGATGTAGCAGTTGCACAGCTTTGTACGCAGGGTAATTCTAGGGGGGGCTTTCTTCCACATGGCAAGTAGTTAGGAAAGATTTTTTCTCTGAGTTGTGAGTGTCTGGTCAAGTCTGAAGTTGGATCTGATTACTCTGCTTTGGACATTTGAATGCCAGACTGCATTAGAGTTAAAAGTGCCATCGTGGAGTCAACACCACCAATCCATTATCTGACTTGTCAGATACAAGTTATTCAGATGCCAGAGAGAGATCAGGGATTTGGGGTATGTAAATAGGTGAGTGCTCTCACTCTTCTGTAGGAAATATGCTGCTATCAAAGAGAGCAGCTTATTTCTGATGGAAAATGTGGTTTCCCACTGTGACTGCAGTGGCAATATAAAGAAAAAACTATACTGAGTAACCTCTGAGTATTCCTTAATTTAGGTAAGTTGTTTTGTAACAGCTAGGCTTTATTCATAACTCTGGACAAGATGCACCTCTTTACCATAAATATAGTCTAGTATAGGTCTCTCCAGGCTGCCCTATTTTAGGAAGCAGCTGCAAATGAAGTTGTGGCCTCATGTTGATACGGACCACTTCAGGAATTTATCTGTGGACAGAGGTCCATCTCCACCCAGGCACAGCACTGGCATGAAGTGAATTTGGACAGTATTATCCCTTTGCCTACATGACACACAAGTCTTTTTCCTACAAAGCTGCCCCACGTTCCCTTGGCAAGCAGGTTTCTGCCATTCTTCTGTGGTTTTGGTCAGTGTAGCTGTGTCCCACTTCTGCTTTTGTTTGGGCCCACTATCCTCTAGGGACAACTGATTTATTAATGGTGCAAGAACTAAGGATGAGGCTGTTCATCTAAGCGATGTTCAATGCAAGTTTTGCAAAGCATGCACCATAAATGAATTTGTTTCAGGAACGTGACTTTTCATGCTCACTGGGTGACCAGTGGTTTAGAATATGGCCCTATATTGTATAATGGTATTATGTTTCCTTTACATTTCAATCCATAGAGGCATTTATTGAGAAAATACATCCGTGATGTCTTTCCACTGAAGTCTGGCGTTCTATTGCAGGTTGCCCCAGAAGAATTCAAGACCAGCATCAGTCGTGTGAATGCCTGTTTAAGAAAGAATCTCCCTGTCAATGTAAAATGGCTGCTCTGTGGCTGTCTGTGCTGCTGCTGCACGCTGGGCTGTAGCCTGTGGCCCGTAGTCTGTCTTAACAAGAGAGTGAGTACAGCTTGCTTTCTTCTTATTCTATCTATTTTATAATTACTGATAGTATTAAATAAGGTTGAATGCTATCACCCCCTTTTCAGAAAGGTTTTTTTTTTGGTCTCACTTGCATTCAAAAGGTTATTTTGTTTTCCATTCCTTAGAAAGTAATCTGTTTGCTAATGAAGTAAATCATACCAAATTACCAATGGAACGAACCCTTTTAGGAGTAGCTAATCCCATCCCCGTTTGAAGAACAGGATGGAGTTCATGATACCCTACATTTCCAGGATTTCTAAGGTCTAACTATTGAATTTAATGAGTGCAGAACTGGACGCTGACCTTCAATGACTGCCTGAAATAGAGTGAAAATGACTTTTCCACTTCACACCCCCACTCCACGACAAATATTTTTTAAAACTAAAAATCACCTTTTTTGTATGCAATAACATTTCAGAGCTGTGGTTCATTAGATGTATTTTACTGGGCTGTTCCTATTAAGAACAAACACAACATTCTTTTCTATTTGAGAATTTTAAAGCCTTCCCTTTATTTATTTCTTTCTTTTCAACAGAAAGTTGACAGTCCTTGTAATCGGGTCCAAAGCAATAATCCTGCTTTATCAAGTAAACACCATCCTAATTACCTCTGTGGTTTACATTTAGAATTGATTTATCACAGCAGTAAATGGTTGGGAAGTACACAGATAGATACAGTGTAACGATATTCTCTGCAGCTACATAGTTTCTAAGACTTGTAGCCATAAAATCTTATTATCCACCAATCTAAGTGGTACATAAACGCATTAGGGAAAAAAACCCTCACACTTGCCAATTTAATTATAGGAAAAGATCTTAAGTAAAAATCTGTTTGAAAAGTAATACTTCTGGCGTTTGAGAGTGTATAATAATAAGAAAACAAACTGAAAGGTAAACCAGATAATAGGCATTGCTTTTCAGAGAGAATAAACCACAAGTGTTTTGCTAAACTTTCCAACTTGCTCAAGAAAATTAACAGTGGCATTCACTGGCATTGAGTTTTTAGCTGAAGAAGGAAAAAAAAAAAGAAATGCACTAAAGGTGTAATATGGTAACTTGCTAATCGCCGAGGCCGTATCCGTGAAAAAGTGTATCGGTAAAAAAGACTTGCTTTAGCTCATTTAAACTCATGAAACTCATTTAAACATAAAAATCTCATTAAACTCGTTTATGAACTTTCTTACTGCACAGGAATATGCTTGAGACACGCAGGCGGGATATTTTAGAAGAATATTTCATATTCTTGTGCTTGTGAAAATCCAACTAAATGCTATCGTAGTGTTAATGTCATTCTCAAGGGTGCAAATAATCGGTACCAAACAGGAGTAGGGAAGATCCCATTACTTCTGTGGGTATGTGTGTGTGTATAGTAGAGTGATTGGATTGCTCCACCAATCACAAGAGTAAGATGGTTCTTAATTTTCTCTTGTGGCACGCTGAACCCTGCCGCTAACTAAGCACCCACCAAGCCCCTGGCTTTATTACCCCACCCCAGGCAAGATGCAGGAAAGAATCAGAAGAGCAAAAGTAAGAAAACCTCCTATGTTGAGATGCAGTTTAATAAGTGAAGGAGAAAAAGGGAAGAAAACCCAAGTGATGCAAAGGCAAGTCACTCGCCGCCTCCTACCTGCAGAGCGATGCGCTACCTGTCTCTGGGCAATGGGCTACTCTGGGGAGAACAGCCCCTGGATTTATTGTTGAGAATGACGTTACCTGGCGTGGAACATCCCTTTGGTCAGTGCTGTTCAACAACAGCTAAAACACTGATGTGATGGCAACTAGATTTTAGTCATAGATCTAAACCACAGCACCATACAAGCTGCTGTGAAGAAGATGAACTCCAGCCCAGCCAGTCCCCGTACGCCCATCTAGAAACAACGGGCATGATGAGATCCAAAGGCTGGAATATGAAACTAAGACAGTTAAACCAGGAAACAACATGTGCTTTTTAATTCCAAGGACAGCTTTGTCACTGGAAAAACTTACAGAGAAGTGGTGGTCTCTCCACCATTATGCCTTTGACTCAGGATTGGATAACATTGTACCTTTTATTTTTTTGTGATGAGATGGTACAGCTCACCTACCGTTAATTAGCTTCGGCAAAGAAATCGGTGGATGGAATTATGTGGCATGTGATGCAGGAACGAGAGTAGATCATCACAGTGGTCTTCTTGTGACCTTAAACATCACTGAAACTCCAGAAATCTTCTCCTCTCCCACAGCTGCGGAAAGAGAAGAACACGAAGGTTAACTCTTCATATCCAAGATACAGACAGTGTTTGTTGTGAGCTGGAGTTCTGTGGTGTTGAGGGGTTTTTTGTTCAGGATTCAGATAACAATTATCTTAGCAAAACGTAGAAATTAGATGCATTCAAATTCTGTGTTGTCAGTAGATCACCTGTAGCGAGTGCAGAATTTGGACAAGAGAATGCGGTAGGAGATTGTTTTGTTGGTTTGGCTACGGTAGGTAAAAATATTAAACATTAAAATATTAAACAATATTTTAAAAAGTAAGAGGATCTCTTACTAAGTAAATGAATTCTGGGAAAGCTGCAGTCTTAAGTTCACAAAATCCTGTGGGTGTTGGTTTGGTTTGGTTTTCCTGAAGAAGATCTGATGTTGAGGACGGGGCAGCTGAAGCAGTAGGTCTTCCATTTATCATTTCTCTTGTGCTTGGTTCTACTTTTATAAAAGCTAATTTATTTTGAATTAACCTTGGTAAGATTCTTCTGGGTGAGGCTGGCTACTGAACCATTTATAATACAGTTTTGACTTACTTTTTAGACTAGAAGATCAATTCAGAAGTTATTAGAATGGGAAAATAACAGACTATATCATAAGGTAAGAAAAGTTAGACTGCTTGCTTTTCTCAGCTTTAAGAATAGTAAGGGCTGGGTTGGCTTTTCATGACTGGCATGTAGGAATTTTACAGTCTCATTATAATTCCATACTTTATATTGATCTTAAACCTGTGTCTGAAGTCTTCCAGATCCTACTAATTGGATATGGCTAATGCTTGTTAACATTACTCATCAAAACAATGCTGTGGTGTGCATTAATCGTTTGATAATTATTTTCTTAGCTTGGTTTGCACTGGAAGCTGAGTAAAAGGAAATGTGAAACTAGCAATATGATGGAATATGTAAGTATTATTTTGGGGACTTATTTGGTATTTCACCTAACTATGAGAAAGAAGCTAAGAGAAAATCCTTAATTTACCAGACTCTTTGCCCTGCAGCTGCCCTTGTTCTGGTCTGGAGTTTGTAATGAGGGAGACCCACTGAAATTTAGTTCCTGGGTGTGTTTCCCACGCCAGCCTATAGTTCAATTTATCACCTTTTCCATTAGTGTTCATAATTACTTTGATTCCAATTATTTGTGCAGAAATACTGCATTTTTATAGTACTGTGGGTTTTGTCTGGATCTTTTTTTTTTTCTTTCCTTTCCCCCCCAACCCCCCTGCTCTGAATTTCATAAAGTCTTAACCAAGACAGTCCATTTAGGAAGGGAGAATTCAGAATATTTCTGTGGGCCTACCACTTCCTCCTGCGGTTTCATATAGAGCTGTGAAGATTGCGTAGGCTTGAAGAAAAGAAACAGTCAGCCCAAAAAGTCAGGTGTCCAGCAGCCCTGTATTTCAAGATAACTGACCTCTCTGCTTTATTACCCTGGGAAGCAGTCCCTCTTTACAGAATATCTCAGATAGGTATAGTCTTACATGTTGCATGGAAATTGTGCTGAAGGGTTGAACTTTTTGGTTACTGTGTTCTGTTCTTGTCTTTTTCCCTTCTTCAACAGGTAATATTAATAGAATTCTTACCAAAATATCCCATATTTCGACCTGACTGAGGAACAGCATTTGGTCTTTCACATTACCTGTCATTTTCTACCCTTAGTGCCTTGTAGATGATTTTGGAAAGAAGATGGTCTACTTTGCTGTGACTTAAAAATGTTCTTCAGTAGAATATCTTCCTTGCTACGTTACTTTCTTTTGTTAAGAAGAAAACAATTTGCACATTTTATTTTTTTTTTTATGTTCAATGAGGCTTCTATGTTGCACTCTGAATTTTTAACATTAACAAATAACTGATAAAGTTGCCACTAGGGATCTAACATCAGTGCTGCTTAAACTTGTTCTGAGCATGCTGCCTTATTCAGTTCTATATTTGCTGTCCTCAAACGTGCATCCTTATGCCACGTCATACTAGATTTCATCCTAAATGTCACAATCCTATAAACCCTCAGTAGAAATGGCCAGGTAAGCGTCTAGTAGTAATGATTTTAGTATAACTTGCTTGCATAGGACTTGCAATCAGCAGCACTGGTTTTGTCCTGCACTTTGCAAAATCATCATTTACATTAACGGGGGGATGGGGGGGTTGTTCTAATTCTTTTACCCACTATGGATTTGTAAATATTGACTCTTTGCATAATGTAAAGTGTGGTATGCCAAGGTTTACAGAATGTAATATAGCTCTTATTCTATTGCCAACAGTCCGACGGCGTCTTGTTCGTGACATTTGCTAGTAGCCCTCTGATTGTATAGACCCATTCACACGCTGGTGTTATGGTAAAGCCATAATGAGTTTATCAGATGTGTAGGGCTCAGTTGCACTTTGTTTAGTAAATGGATGAAAAATGCAGAGCATTTCTGTCTTTTTTTTTTTTTTTTAGTAAGTCTTTCAGGTGTTCTTTGTAGCATCTGATACAAGAATCTTCAACACCATTCACCTTTGAAAAAGTTGCATTTTGGGGGTAGATGGTGGCTGCTATTAGCAAAATATCCTAAAACCTCTTCTTAAGTTAGGAATATACAGATGTTAGGTTTTGTTTTGTTTTGAAGTAAGGAAAAGAAATGTTTCGTAATTGGAGACCTTCATTACAAAGGAGAAAAATTTGGAACAGCCAAACAAAAGCTGAAGTAACCCTTTGGGGATTTTTGTAGTGTGATGATACTTCAACGCTGCAACAGTTAAGTGACACGGCATCGTTTCCAGTGGCAATAAATTTTATCTGAATCGGAGCAGAGGTTCAAACTATGCTGATGTGGATCAGTGGAAAGGGTTCATGCATATGTTGTGGCATCCAGGTACAGAAGAGCCACAAATGCTTTGTGGAATTGACAAGTACTTTTGGGTTCTTCCCTGTTTTGCCTGATCTCAGGAGGGGAAGTAATCGTAGAAAATCTTCCTGTCATGGCTGGCCTGAGCTAGACCGCTTCAGAATAGTAAGCAGATGAAAATCGATGCAAGTTCCCTCCCTTCCCTGACTAGAAATAAGAAATCAGAGAGAAACCAGCAGATGACTGAGTATCTGCAAGTTGTGATGAATATCATCCTAAGTGTCCAGGCGTTTCTTTGCAGCAATTGGACTCCTTGCGACATCGTCCCAAGTGGCTTTTTAGTTTCAGGGTGACTTGGGATTTCCTCTGAATGTATTTGCATCTTTTCAGTATGCAATAGCATATTAAAATATAGTGTTTGCAAGTCCATTGCATTCTAGTAACTGTTGTAGGTCAGATTTCTTGTACACAGTGTTTACAGAAGGCCGGTTTTATCCAAGTTGTTACTTCACATCAAATTTTGTGCTACTCTTACTGTGCAGGCGGGGAGTGTCAGGCTCCAGCTCTTGCAATAGTTTCCAAACACAGACTGATGCTTTGGGTTCTGAAATCCGTATACTTGGTGCAGAAGTTTCACTTGACTGGTAGATTGGTGACAACCAACTGTGTAATTGCATTTGAAACATGATGAATAAAAAACAACCGTGGGGTTTGAATTTACCCTTAGCTATACCTTACGACTCAGAATCTATCACAGAACAAAGCGAAGTGTTCTCTTCAATTTACTTTTTTTTTAGGATGAGTGTTAACTGGAAGCAGAGAAAATATTTAATGGTAGAAAAAAAAAATGCAGTGTTGACCGTAACTGAAATAGCAAAGCCAATTCCATGGGGTTTATTTCTCTTACAAATAGGTTTCTGGAATAAATGAAGAGAGCGTAGCTTAGTTAACACAACAATGGATGTTTCTTACTGTTATGCCAGAACTTTGTTAGTCATTTTCTTTTTTATTTTTTGTGTAAGAAACTCAAGAAATCTCAGCAGGTTCTTATTTTCTTCTTCATGTGACTATATTTTCAAAATGTTCTTTTCCAACTGGGAGAACAGGCAAAGCCAAGAGAGTGTTCTAGTAATTGCCAGCAGTGAATGCTGAGCAGTCCTCAGTGTCACTGCTAACAGAAATCCTCATCAGTCTGTGCTGACTTTGTTCAAAATATCTGCTTCGTCTTGTTCCTGGGAAGTGCTGTGCCAAGCTGAGAGGATACCCTGAGCTAGCGGAGCCCCCAGTCCCTCTGGGCTGCTCCCTGGCCACCCTGTGCTGCAAGGTGACCAGAGATCCAAGGCAGGACAAGACCTTGGCTTTGCTTTCTCACCCTCATCCCTCTGACCCCCTCCCATAGGCCTGGCCACATCCAGTGCCAGAGGCTGCTCTGCCCACAGCAGATTGCCTGCCCCTGGGTCTCTCCTGGACACCACAGGGCACTTAAGCACAGAATATTAGTTTTTAAAGTTTACATTTTAAATATGTAAATTCTATACATTTTACTTTGTCCATAATTATTAACTGTGTAGTCTCCAAACCGTGAAAGGGTCTCTTCTTTCTGTGTTTTAATAGACGTTTAAATGTGTGGCCATAAAGCAACTAGTAAAGAGTGTGAGGGCCAAAACTGCCATTTACAGGAAGCTCCATGTTTTATCAAGTAGATAAATTTGCATCAAAATGCAAAACCAGCAGTATTATATTTGCATCAGAAAGACACAGGTTCCCTAGCTCATTTCAAGATGATGGCAGCTGTAAGGACTGCTGTGAGCTCGGTGCACTTCTGTTCTGCTACAGGTTCTCTTGTGCCTGGGCTGTCCTTTGCTTGAACCTAAAACCATTCTGCAGGTGATTATCCCTCAGGAGACTGAAAATCTCAGTTTTGACAGTAAGTCGGCATGAATTGGTAAACCTATTTACGGAGGGTACTCATTAATTGGAGAAAGAATTTGTGGCAATATGGCAGGGAGTGACGTTAGCAAAGTGTAGCGGACGTGGTAAAGAAAGTGCCTTGACTGGCTCCAGCAGGAGAGAAGACGCTGTGCAGGGTGTCAGGGAACTTGTCACTATCAGTAGTGCCAGTCTGCAGCAGATTTTTAAAAGCAGTTACTGTCTACCAAATTAAAAACACGTTGACGCTGACTTTCACGTTTTTATCTAGGAAACCTGTGGGTTTGTATCTACTAAGTTTTATATCTAAGGAGTACTGAAGCATTAAAGAACACTGGCAGAGCATCGAGGCTCTTACCTACCCATTCCTCACCTGTCTGTGAAGTTATTTTACCATAGGAGGGAAAAAAAAATGTGTTCCAAGACATGCACAGACAAGTGTGGAATCAATTGCAGATGGGTGACTTTCAAACAAAAAATTTTACTAAATCCAGTGTGATCTTGATAAATAATAATAAAAAAAGTTGCTCTGCTTTCCTTGATCGGTACCAAACTCCACAAACATGTTTATTATTGTCCCACTGTGACAGTTTACGACATTTATTTGTCAACACACTACCATTGGAGCAATAAAAATGTCAAGCTATTAATACTCAATGTAAATTATTTATTGTTTTAGTCAGTAATGTTATGCGATTCTCCTGCCTTTTTTGGGTTTTTGTTTTGTTTTGTTTTCTGCTTTTGGTGTTCTTATGGTGTTGTAACATTAATCGTACCGCTTAAGAAAATGGGGTTTGTTTAAGCTGTATGGAACTTTGTGCTCTTAACGTGATTCTTCTGTTTACAAGTGAACAGCCACTTTTTTAATAGGACCTCACACCTTGAGAGTTTTCACTCTTTTTTTTTTTCTTTTTTTTAATTAAAATAAAATTCTAACTGAGCTCACTTTCTACAAGTTACTGCATTGGCTTGTGCCATGAAAAGAAGCTGGAAGTCAGACACACATAATCAATCGCCTTGAGACCGTTTTCTTTAATTAAATGTAAAGATAAAAACCTTTGAGTAGTGCAATGTGTTTATGGGGAAAAAAAAAAAGTAATCCTGTGCATCTCTGTGTAGCAGCGTGCTGGTCAGCTGTGGGTGGAAGGGTGAGAGTGGTGGGGCTGCTTTAAATGAGACACGTTTCTGACACGGCCAGAATACGGTGCTTGTATTGGGACTTTATGGCTTGGCTAGCCTTGGAAAGCTTAGGAAGGCTTTCCAGAAAGGAAGCCTGCAGAGTAATGATCAAATTTGGCCTTTCAGGTAATTTATTTGGCTTAAAGACCCTCTGTTTGGAAGGACTTCTGGTAGGAGCCTCTGGCAGCCTTCATCTCGGAAAAGCAGAGGGAGTTTCTCCTATGCTGTTGCGGTTGCACCTCAAAGGGAGCCAAATCTGAGTGTGGACAGTGCGTTAGTGACATAAATCATTGGCTTATAGAGAGGATTGCAGCCTTTTGTGTGCGTTAACTTTGTGGTGGTGAAAGCAGGACTTAAAATTAAAGCCTTTGGCTCATCCCTGAGGGCGAAATGGTGCATTCCTGACATGGGCACGTGCGATGCTTTTGTTGAAAGTTGGTGTCCTCAGTTGTTTTGGACAAATCCAGGAGCAGCTGGGTCGACATGCTGTTTGAGCAGGGAACTGTTACTGAATATTGTTTGAGAAATTTAGAGAATGCTACTGTGGCATTAGGCCAAATACAGGAAGATGGGGCTGAGTCATGAAGCTAACCCCTGGTACGGTTTAGGAGTTGTAATTGCCTAGGCTACGAGCAAAGATCCATTTTAAGAATATTTGGGATTTGGCCCTGACTTCTACTATTGGAAGGCTGTCTGAATTATTTTTTCCTTGAATAAAGATGACCAGAAACAATCAGATATCCCAGATAATGGCTCACGGCCAAGGCACCAGCTATTTCAGCGCAGATCGCTCGCTCTTTTCTGTGAAAGTAACACGATCCATTAAATTGAAAGGATCGCATTTGTCTCCTTAATAGCTGTATTGTGTTTCTGATTCATAGCCATTCTGTGATGAATTTGGGACTTTCCCTCTTCACTCACTTCTAGTTTATACGTGCTCCTAACAGATACTCTCATTACTGGTGCCATCAGCCCAGGACTGTGGAATTTCTCCATACTTACACATCACAGTGGTCCTCCCAGTCCTCCAGCTCTTCTTGTATACGTGCTCCCCTTCCTCCTGTAAAAACACAACTCTGTCACCCACTGATTCCATCTGCAAAATTAACAAAACTGGTTTTACAAGTTCCCAGACCGATGCCCGAATTCTGCCTGTAATTTGCTAAAAGCCCTCTCAGCTAATCCCTAACCTGATTTTTTTTTTTTTTCTATTATTTCTCCATCCAACTGAACCAGTAATTTCCTTGTTGTAGTTCATCTGGTAGATTTAAGCTATTGGGAAGTTGTTGATTTACACCTGTTTGTAAACATGTGAACAGGGCAGGTTTTGGTCTAGGCTAAACTACTGAATTTTGTGTCATCGCTGGATCTGTTTAAAGTATTATCATTTAATATATTCACATTTGATTTCACATTCTCTATCTAAACTGTATGATCCATAGTAGCCTTCTTTAGAGCAATAGGTTAAAATTTCTGCAGGAAATATGGTTATATATCTAAGATCACTGCTAACAAATACGAGCTGAGATTTCTGCTAGAAAAAAAAACCCAACTTCTTAAGAACACTCTGGGGCACCAGGGATAGCCAAAATTGTCATAAAATCGGAAGGAGGAGTTGCAGTAGCTCTCAGATTAAAAAGAATTTACAATTAAATGAAAAGGCTTATATTGAACAAAAGGTAAGGACTGATCTGTGTGAGCAGTTGAAATCTGTATGAATTACTGAAAATTACAGGTTCTCCAGACAACATCTACAAGGATGTCCCTGGGCGTTGATGACAATGAAGCGTCTGAATAAGGCAACAGCAGTAAAAAGGAGTTCTCGTTTTGGCGGTATCGTAGACAATGCCGGTAACGTGCCTGATGGTTGTGGTGGCTGCCCACTTGGAGACGCTTTGAAGCCGTAAGACTTGCAGAATATGGTCTGTTGGGACTTTCTGCAAACAATAGCCCTAAGGCTGCGTGCGTAGAACGGCTCAGAGCGCTCAAATAATAACGGGAAAGGCTTGGAGAACCACAGCGGTACGGTACACGGACTTCAGTCCACGCTAGTTTCCTTCATACCTGAACATTTCATCCTTCATCAAAGACTCATTTATTTTGATCTTAAAACAATGGCCTATTGGATAGTGAAATCTGCAGCCATAGGGAGTAAATCCACATCTTAATCCGAGCTGGATTATGAAGTGCGAAAGGGATCTCAGGGGCCAACTCTGAATACACCTCAGGGGTTCTGTGGAACGGTTGTCTAATTCCTACTCCAGCTGCTACACTGAGCATTTGGTCAGCACTTCTTTCCGTCTGGAGCAAAGAGCAGTGGACAACGAGGAGGGACGGATCCCAGCCACACTGGAACCACAAAGAGACGAGACACTTCCAAGGTAACTTTTTGATATTGTATTTTTGGTCATTGTTGAGTGTGTGGAAAAGGTAACTGGCTTTATGATTCTAACTTTCCTAGTAGCATCAAGTAGTGCTGAAAATCACTCTGCTCTAAGTTTCCATGGAGTACAGATGGAATTAAGAGCTTTGAAACTCAAAGAGGGTGATACCAACTGGTACAGATACTCTAAAGAAGAAGCTACCAGCTGGCTTGGCATTGCAGCATCAGGTGCTGCATCTTCAGGGTGTAAAAAGTGGAACTCAGGAGCTGCAAAGCCAGAAATGGGTCACATAAATCCCACCCAAAAAGCACCAAACTCTTTCCTGGTGTCACCAACTCTTTTGTGAATACCAATGTAAGGGCAGAACAGCATTAGGACTGTGAAACAAGCACAAATAGCAGTGTTATTTACCTCCGGTCACTTTGAAAAACCTTCGGAAATTCTGCTAGACTCCTTGAGCCCTTGAGGGAGGTTTTGTCAATTAGGCCCAAGAGCCACAATGGCCGTTTGCGCTCTCCTGCTGTCCACTGAGCTCACTTCAAACTCTCCAGAGAGTCTCAGTCTTAACAGTGAAAAGGTGGAAGAAAATTTTGATGTTTAATTATGGAAGTCTAAATGTGACACCCACGTTGTAAAACGCAGGTGCTTGGCTCCGCTTGGGAAGCAGTTAAACCAAGCACGTTGAGTCCTGTCAGGGCTAGGGCCGCAGAGCACCGCACCAGATCCCCTCAGGTTTATACTGGAAAGACCAAAGACTTACTGATTTGGTGGTGACAGGGAAACCCGGGGCGGTTCCGGTACCGTTGAGCTCTCGGGACAAGGCTGGGGGTCTGGCCGGCAGATGGGAACCCTGCTCCTTCGTCTAGCACCCCTCTGACGGTGGCAGCGGCCGCTCCCGCCCGCCCCCGGCACCCCGCGGAACGACGGGACTGCGGCCGAGGGACGGCCCCGGCGGGGCCGCGACAACCGCTGCCGGGTGCGCGACCTTCTCCCGGCTGTGCAGTAACCTCTGCCGGCGGGGCGACGACCCCGCGGGGTGTGCGACCCCCGCGCTGGGTGTGCGACCACCTCTGCCGGCTGCGCAAACCCACCCAGCCAGGTTTGCAGCCCCCTCGCCTGTGCAACACCCCCTGCCAGGTGTGCAGCCCTCGCACTGGGTGTGCAACGACCCCCGGGGGGTGTGCAAGAGCTGCTCCAACTGTGCAGCCCCTCTCACCACATGTGCGATTCTCCATCCAGCTGTGCGACCCCCTCTCCAGCTGTGCAGCCCCCACGCGGGTGTACAACCCTCTAACAGGGCACCCAACCCCCACCACCACTTTCACAGCCCGGACACGGCCACCCTCCCTGTCCCAGCAACACCCACCTGTCCCGGTGTGCCTGGGGGCTGCGACACCCCCGGTGTGTGCTACACCCAGCGAACGCTGATGGGGGGATCCGCGCCCCTCTACAGCCCTAAGGCGGAGCGAGGGAGGGGAAACTGAGGCACGCAGTGCCCCATAATTAGCTCCAGCCATTAACAAGTGGTGTCCGACCCCACTGCGGTAGCTGGGGCTGTTCCACACGCAGCGCCTGTGACACCGGTACAGCTGGTCTTTGAAACAAGCGGTTACGGTTCCGAGTGCCGTTATCTGGCAGGGGAATTCCCTCTCTGGAAACGGCCTCAAGGGGATCCAGGGGCGGAAAAAGGCTCCCGGGACGCGGCAGAGGGATTTCTGACGGTGGATTTACCGGCAGCCTCGGCAACACCAACACTTCCAGGGTACAGACAAGACAGAGGTGCCGGTCCCCGTGGTGACAGGATGGACACGACAACGTCTCACAGACCCAGTCCAGCCCATGGCAGGGGGGTCTGGGTGGGTGCCGGGCTGACCAAAAGGGGTCATGGAATGAGCCGGAAACAGTGGGGACAGCGCTAGGGGGGCGGGAACACCCCCTGCCACACAACAGACATTCGCACACGTTCACTTTCACCTCTCAGCATGACATGATTTTAAAAAACTGTATAGAAATCACCACTCGCTCGGAACTCTGACTACGGAGCCCGACATCGAACGGCTGCCCGACCCCCCTCTTGGCCCCGGCGACATCGGAACCTCCGCTCCTCCCACACGGATCGCGTCCCTGCGGGCACATTGCGGAAAAACAAAACAAAAACA
>JAAGNO010008515.1:0-83383 GCA_033439905.1 Ceryle rudis | reverse complement strand
TTGACGCGCAACTTCGCTCCGGCCCGGCCCCGGCAGCGGCTCCCGGCAGCGGCTCCCGGCAGCGGCGCTCGCCGCGGGCGGTCTTGGGCTGCCTGGGCCCCCGGCCGGCTCCTGGGGCCGCCGGGCCGCCCTGGGCTGGGATCCCGGTCGGCGGGGCTGGAGTCAGGGTGCCAGCAGCTGCCCCGGCGGGACAATGGCTCCATTGGGAAATGGCTGGGGGACAAAGGCGCTGCTTTCAGAAGCGATTTTATATGCAAACATGTGACCTTTGCCTGAAATGACTCTATGGAAAGCATCACCGTCCTGAAGCTCTGCTTTCAAATGCAGCGCTCTGAGGCTCTTGCTTAATCGGTCCTTTTTTTTTTTTTTTTTACCCTCTTTTATTTTATTTTTTTTTGCCACAGATGCCTCAGGAGAGGTCATGTGCAGATAACAAGGTGGTGCTGAGCTCTTTCTGATCATTTAATAGAGCTATTCAGTAGTGGAAAGGATTGTTTTCTTCACTTCTCAGAGTCCTTCAGCAGAACCTGCAAACTGGAGTGCTTTTCTCTGCTTTTAGGAATTTTAATACAAAATCAGGGTGCCCGAACTTCCAATCCCGTGTCCTGAGCCAGCCTACAATTCACTTCCAAGCTCAGGCTACCTTTGCTAGGGTGCATATCATTTTTAATGTGTTCATCCAGATAGGAACAGCGAAACCTTTGGATTCTTAATGGATTGGAGTGGTTTACTAATTTATTGTAAATTCTTTTATCGTAACTGTGATTTAAAAGTATTTTGAAGGCTTCCTGTTGGAGTGGATATAAACTAGAAGCTGTTAGTACACAGCACACGTGAAATCCAAATATCGTTATAGCTCAGCTGGAGGTGCGAGGATGAAGACGAGTTTATGCCTCTTACATTGCAGTGAACGCTGCAGCAGTGGCAGGTGAAAGGAAGGTCCTTCAGGGCGATTCTTTCATAGGTTTTCAGGAAGCTTAATAGCAGCGTGCCTCTTTATGGTTAACCAAATTTTTCTTTGTAAAATCTTGATTCTTGCTGTTCATTGCTCTGACAAACTGGAATTTGCACCGACACTTTTGTGCTGGAAAGAGTCAGGCTTTTAAATCTATTTTTAATGTAAGACAAAATATGCTGAATATTTTTGAGATTAAAACAAAGATGTATAACAAATGTATACTTTGCTATACTAACGTTAATCAAATTTTCTGTCCTTTCCATAAACAGATCCGATCTCAGGCTCTTACATACCCTAGAGCAACAGATTGGATTTTGGGAACCAAAGAATAATGGCCTTTGTATGAGTGTACACTTATCCATCCTTACCAAATTCCAGCCACGTTTGGTCAAGTTATAAAACTTTTAAGAGATCTTTGTGTATACTCAGCACTGTGTGCAATTAGCTCACACTTAATGGCTGAACTCTCTGAAGATCACCTTCTCGGGGTGCCTTTGAGCCCACTACAGACCATGGGTCATACTGTAGGTTTATTTCAAGGGAAAAGAGTTTTAAAAGGTACTCACAGTCACAACAGGATCCAGGAGTGGGCTCATGTCTGACTGTCCATCATACACCCCCCCAAACACACACACTGTTACCTGCACAGCTGCACACAAAGCCCACATCTCTCCCGTAAAAACTCCATGCTTGAGCATGCTGGGGAAGGGGATTCCTTTTCCTGAAATAAATTGTGCACCATCCCCCTAGAAAAAAAATCAGCCCCCTCTGTGAAATCTCCCTACAGACTCCCTGTTCACCCTTCCGGCTCTACAGTCCCTTCCCTCACCATCAGTCTTTCAAGAGAAGGAACATTGACAAGGAGGATAAAATCAAAGCTCTAATGAGCTGCTGAATGGGCGCTGGGTCCTGTACTGTATGTAAATGAAACATGAAGATTGTACAGAGTACCAGATAATGCACTCAGGCCATAGAAACAGATGGATTTCAAGTGTTTGGTTTAGAAATCCTAAAATACGATGTCAGTATTTCTGCATGTCAGGTCAAATGATTTTATATACAAATCCAGTTAGAGTTATATAAGTGCTAAATGCAAGCAATTATTTTATTTTATTTTTTAAATAAATAATCTGCAATATCTAGAAGCAAAATATCTGAGCATCTTAACACAAGGGAGCAGAAAAAGTACTGAAGAACAAACTCACAGATCTCCTCACTTCATAGCAAGTTGTTCCCAGCACTTCTCCCTAATACTTGAATTCCATTTAAAAGATGCCTCTCACTTCCCCTAGAATCTAATGTGCCGCCTGCTGTACTGCCGATTTTTTTTATCCTTTGATCCTCACCTGACTTTAACATGATTTTTCATATTTTTAATTTCAATTTATCACTTCCAGTTATTTTTTACCCCAGGAAAATACGTCTGTTCAACAGCAGAGGGGCTTAAACTCATTAGTACAAATGGTCTACTGAATAAAGGTGTTTACATAACACACTAATTCATTTCTCCACATATACAGAGCTTATATATCACCTGTATTTGGAGACAAGCACAAACTTACCCACTTAGTCTTGTCAGCATGGTTCGCAGGAACTAGCATCACTCAGTATTTCCCAATATATTCATTGCAATCTAAAAATATTTTGGTGGATCTTTACCCCAGTTTAGCACCACAGCATTCTTGGCCATATGGCTATCGACTTCTGAGTCATACTCGGTTAAAATAAATCTTAGTCAACTCTTTCTCACTCTGTATAAACAAACTCAGGCTGTTTAGCAAAACAGACTGCTGTCTCTAGATGTCATGGGGAGCGGTGGGTATTGCTTTCAATAAAGCTTCATCAGAATCAAGCACACCAACTAGCACAGTTCAAGTAGGGGCAGTGGCCCAGGGCAGGGCTCCATCAGTGGAGCACAAAATGCTGCACGTGGAAGCCAGTGCTCATCCTTAGGGACTCAAAAGACACAGGAAGGGCTTTAGGAATGGATTTTTGCCCATAAACACAACCTTTTTACATGTTAAAAATCTAAAGAGGTAGTTAAGACTTCTAAGAGGGGCTCTGTGCAATGCCACCACCACTCTTCTACAGACTGTGGTCGTCACTGCCTTTTATCAAACATCCTCTCCCAGTGAGCTATGACCAGAGCTGTCAGGTCTGCTTTCTGAACTCAGCTTTAGGCAGCAGCGAGGCACAAGGTGCAGGGCTGGACATGCACAGGAATAGAGCTGCTGCACTTAGGAAATTTCCAGGTGTGGCAGGCAGCAACTTACGATTTGAAAGAACAGCCCGGCTGGACAGACAGTGGATTGCAAGTCTTGGATGAGGAATTAAAAATCCACATAAATCTTATTTTGATCACGCTGAATATGCAGTCTAATGAAAAACAAAAGGACAAGTTTTCAGGTACTCTAAGTTCAGAAATTAGTATTCAGGAATTTGATTTTACACCAAATGCACTGAGGACAAAACTTATGGAGGTGCATAGTTTCATCTTTTCATATGCAGCCCAAGTCAGGCTGTACTGGAAGATTAATAAAAATAATAAAAAATAATCTTTCTTTTTCAATATTGAGAATGTAAAGAGATGGTAGTGGGTGAGACTGAATCTCTGCAGCCACACAGGAGAAGAGATTATGCAGGCTCAGCTTTAAAGCAGCTGTTCTTCTCATCAGAATCAGAATTCTGAACATCTCTTGATCTTGTGCAATCAGAGGGAGTAGCTATATACTTAAATCAGGCCACACATTGAGCACCTATATATGGATTTCCAGAGCTAACATTAAGATTCTATTTTTAAAAGCTGTGCTTACAGATGCCCCAGCCTGCTGGAAATAAAAGACCTTTTGAACATTACTCCTTTCAATCCCTGCATTTTCTGCATTCATTTTTAAACAGTATTGTTACAAATAAATTAATCAGAAAATTATACTGGCAGTTAAATACACCATGGGTAGTACAGTACTAAAGTCAACCATAAAAAACAGCACTTAAAAAAAAAAATTGCACTGTAGATAGTCCCAAATAAAGGAAGATTGTGATTTACAAGAAATATACAACCCCTCTTCCTGTTAAGCTGTTCCATATTTGATGATTGAGCATGAATTACAGTTGAAAAATATCCCAGGGGATTACTTAATATACCACCTAATCCAACCATCCACCCCCTGCAAAGTACAACCTCATGCGGTTTTGCTTCATTAGGAGTTTCTCTGCAGCTCCAATGTCCCAGCTCAGTTTCACCTCCTGCAAACAGGTCTGAACATGAAGAAATAGCTTCTGTGGCCAGAACTGTGCAGAAGTATGTAATTCTGTACAAGCATAATTGCACAAGCTGAGCTAATGGAAAAAACATACTTCGTCTGGCTACCTTCTAGGCATGGCTGGAGTTACCCCTTCTGCAATCTGAATGGATGATGTGGTCTTGTATCTCTGGCTTTGCTTTGGCATGTTTTCCTTTTCTTAACCCTTAGCTTACGGTATTACAGCTGCAAAACTGCTTTGCTCAAACTCCAAAGGTTTACCACTTGTCCTGGTCAACATAATTTTTCCTGCCATAAAAAGTTCTTTATTTCCATTAGAGTTTGGCCATGATTGAGGATTCTGTGATACACTTTATCCCCAGTTTATGCAAAAACATATCTTCACTTTGAAAAGTCATCAGACCCAGAGCTTCGAAAGATCCTGTCAAAAGATTAATCCTCCCCTCCTGAGCTCTGTTAACCACAGCATACCAGGCTACAAAGAAGCTGTGAAATAGCACAGCCTTACAAACCTGAAGCAGCAAGGTCCACCTCCTCAAGGGTATCTTGGGATGGAAGAGAAATGGCCATAAACTGTAGTTGTGGGTAAACACAAAACATGGGTATGCGAAGAATCATAAAGATCATAAACTAAAGCTCAGGTCTTCCTGACCAGCATAAAAATGATCTGCATGGGCTGGAGGTTTCTTCTGAGAACATGAACTTGCTGAGATAGCTGCAAGCTTTATCACTTGGGCCATCACACAGGACACTCCAGATCCTGTATAAGGGCAGAAAATGGCCATAGGGGAGAGCAGAGCATTACCATCATCAGACACGATCCTGCTTCTTGGCTTGAGGGCTGATATGACAGCTCCTTTATCTACATTCCACATCACTAAAATGTTGCTTTCTACACCTCCTATCATTCTCTTCTTTTCCTGGTTTTCTTGTCTAAAGACAGTCCCTATGCCTTATCCCAAACAACACCTCTATAATCTAACATAGATACAGCTCCACCTAATTTTGAAGTTCCTAGTCTTGTTAGTTTCTATCACATATTGTAATATGTACGAGGTATGTCAAATTCCACATTCCAAACAAGATGTACAAATTTCCAAAATGAAACAGTAACTCACAAATTGTACCTAGGGACTGGGTTAATAAAATCCTTCAAAAAATTTATATACACGTATAGATATGCCCCAAAAGGGAACACCACAAATGTCAAGGCTGCTCTTACCTGCTACAGAAAATCCAGTGTTGAAACCTGGCTGTAAAGTCCTGAAAAGAGATATTCCATTAGGAATAAGGGAGATGTAAATAAAATAAAATTTTTAAAAAGGTGAATCAATATGATAGCTACACTTTCCCCACGAATTGTACCCTTGTCACCAAAGAGCAACACACCAGATGGTTACTCTGATGCATAGGTGAGAGTAGCCAACAAACACAGCCACAACTACAGCCAACATACCCTAGAGGTCTGAGAAGTAAAGAAACTCCAGAAAAAGCTTACAGAGGCAGGAGCAATGACTTCCAAGGGCTCCCACCTCAGGACAGAGGTTGGACACCCAGGTGGATTTGCAGGTCACACAATAAAACTAGCCTCTGAAGCACAACAAGGAATTTTGACCATCCACCAGCTGCTGCACTAGCAAGAAGCTGTTGGTCCAACAGCCATGGCATGACTTGGGTTGTTCATGCAGCATTTGTAATTCAAGACCATCAGGTTGGCCACTATTATTATGATGCCTGTATTTTCATCTTCCTGAGAAGAAAGTTGTAAACTGGAGACAACGTACACATTTCAAAGTTTTGGAGGTTGAGGAAATTTGTTTGGTGTCATTGAATTAAAAAAAAATAAAATTCTTCCTGCATACAATTGGGACATAAAAGCCACTTCAAGTGAATGAGCTACTCATCTTTGCATTTTGAGTGAAGCCCATAGAAAATCCATTGAGAAAGGAAGCTGCAAGCCCAGCTGCAACATGGATCAGGGCCTTCTGAGCGCTAGACTGAGGAGGTATCGATCATGGTGACAGCTGCTTCTGCCTCAAAATGTACTCAGTTCTGGGGAAAAAACTGAGAGCAAACTGGCCTGTTCGGTTTTAGATGGTGCAGAGAGGAGCTGCTGTGCAGTGAAGGGTTTGGGCTACACAAGTGATCTCTGACTTGAATTTTACATGTAACCATTTGAGACTTCTAAAATGATTCCAGTTTGTTTGCAAAGCTTGGTTTATATTCCTTCATACAATTTATCTTCTGCTTTTGATTCCTCACATCTGTGTCCTTTTTCAAGACCCCCCTGCATGTTTTTATTCACTAAAGCTTTCAGTGTTTTGTTTTTGTTCTAATGTTTTTGCCTTCTATGTTGTTTTTATGATGATGTACACCACACTGAGTGCTCTGGCAGCCTGCGAGGGATGTTTTCTAAGAAGAATAAATTATGGGCATTAATAAAACAAAGCACAGAGCTTTTGAACATTTGGTTTCAACGTAGAAGGATTCTCTTTCATATGAGAATCATGGTGAGGATTTATTTCTAGGGGGACTTTTGTGTTATTAAGATCTAACAAAGCAGTATTTTACTGAAGGCTTTTTGGTTTTTTTTTCCTTGCCCACTCTGTCATGATTATTGCAAAGCTCTTCTGCTGTTTCTCATTTCACTGCAAGGTACCTATGTGCATATGAAAGGTACACTGTGCAGGGTTTGCTTTCAAGTTTTCAGTTAACTGGGGGGAGGGAGGCTCTGGGAGTTTTGTTTGAGCTTCTTTTGTGGAGAGGGATTAAGGTAAGGATACGGAAACCAGGGGCAAAGTAGTTCTTTAAAATAAATCCAGATCTCTCCTCTGTAAACACATGTCAACCAAATATACAAATGATCGCAAATTCGCTGGCTGTGTTCACAACTGGGTTAATGCTAAAAACCAAGAGCACTATAAGCATGAGTTACAACATTTATTTGGACCTCCTTGAAAAGTCTTCCTTTCAGTAGGCTCAATCCTGCAACATAAGCAATTTAGCTCTCATGAGTAGTCCCATTGACTAAAAGCAAGGCCTGGATTTACAGGGTCACCTAAACCAACAGAAGAGTTTTGAATGCAACATTTTCCCATAAGTCACTTCCCATTATACCCTTTTGCCACCTGGACTCCATCTTCTTAAATCTGCTTTATTGGTCCCATATGCCTTTATTCAGCAAAGTGCTTGAGCTTTGATGGCATGGAAGGGACTTAAGTGAGCACCAAACAGCTTTCCTGAACTGGTGCTGCAGTCACACTCCCTCTTAATGCCTCCTTTCATATAGCTGTGTCCCTGCACTACACACAGGGAACAGCCTCCCACTTGTAGTTCCCAAACACGCTGGCTTTCTCTTCCAAACCTGCTTGCAAAATCCACCGTGTCCTGGCCACCTCCAGCGTACAGCTTTGTGCTGTTGTCCTTTACACGATGGGGGTGTCTTTTGTGACATTTTACCATTGAATGCTTAACAGAACCAATTGCTTAAACTCCCACGGGGTTAGGTCCCTGTGGGTTCCCAAGAACAGGGTCTCACCTGCAGGTACGGGTGCTGGCAGCCCCCAGCTGGCACCACTGCCCCCTCCTTCTACAGTCTCTGGCCCACACTTAGCCCACAGGGGATTTAGGTTCCCAAAGGAACTCTCTGCCCCCTGCCCCACCCCCCATTTAGGTTGGATTTGGTTTCTGGCTATTTAGCACACTGACTCAGGTACGCCTCTGGGCTGATGCACGGGAATCCCCAGAAGTGTAATGGGAGCAGGACAGAACCACCACACTCAGCAATACTGGATTAACTATTTGTAGAATCATACCCTAATTACAAAAGAGACAGCAGCAGCTCTGTATATCCTTCCCACAGTCAGTCTCCACACCCCTTCTCCTTGGTGTCTGCATTTTACAGTACAAAAATAGGAGAAAATGGTTTACTATAGATTTCCTGAGAATAATGGCAATTTTTGCATCTGGACAAATTTGCAGTAGCATCTAAGAATATTTCACAGTTGTTATATGTTAGCTATACACCTACTTTGAAGTAAAGATGCAGTCTCGTTACATCACTCTCCGGGGGGGGAACTGTAAACTTCCCAGTGTTTGACTTGAACTCAAGTGAAAGCATCTGCAGGCTTTTATAAGTGTTTGTATTTATCAGTGACAGGAATCAAGGTAAAAAGTGTCTCGATTGTCTCTTTTTATCACTTTCCAGCCATGGTGCAAGATCAGGAGTCTGTTAATTACTTCTGACGCTGATGGGGTTGGATTGGCAGCAATGAGGAGCTCTGAGCCTTTTTCCCTGCACCAGCTGTCACAAAAAAAGACCTGTGTGTTTCCTTCCTCGCTGCATGTCTCACAGAGAGATTTACAGCTGTGTTTTAACCACACGTCAACAAGCCATTTAAGATTTACAGCAGCAAATGCGGAGACTTACCTGTGACAGAATTTTCCCACTGATAGGCCATCATTTCTAATAAGTGCTTGCATATTTAATTAGCTGCATGATGAGATGAAATATTGCAGAACAGTGGCCTAAAGTCAATGGCACCATATCACTTCCTGGGAGGGTGAAGAGTAAGCAGGACCTAAGGAATGATCAGATTTCTTATCCACACCATGCTGCTTACAAGCAGCAGCAATTAAGTGTATAGGAATACCAAGAAATGGATGCTTATTTGCATGTCCTGAGGTTTTGCTTTAGTTCTTTCAGGATCTCTTACCATCGATGCTACTTCTGTCAATTTGTTTTCAACCGGACTCCCAAACTCCCCAGCAGAGACATGGACCTATACAGCAAATTTAAACCCATGACCACATTGACTTGTTTATCTGCTTTTTACTAAAGAAAGGGTTTGAAAGTCATTAGTTAGGATGGTTTGTATTTGCAGTCCACATGCACAGGACAGGGCTCTATGAAGCTAGAACAGAGAGAGGCAACGGGCTTGTGAAAGGATGCCAAGGAAGAGACCTGGAGCAGGTGAGTCCTGAACACCTGTGTTTTCTTTACATGCCATTTTGTGTCTCTTGGGACTGTTTCTTGACAGCTCTCAGCTGCTTTCATGACACCCGTGCCAGGGAATGGGACAGCACAGCAAGGAACCCCTGTAGAACTAGCAATACAAATTCCTGTTACCACAGACGCACTTTTTTCTCAGGTCTTCTCCCAACTTATTACTTCTCAGCCAATGAAAGGTCAAATCCAGCTAAGTGGTGTCAGCTTCTCCCTCTCATTTTTGGCATGTGTCCAGAGCCTAATCTTCCTCTACATTTTGAATAGCAAACCTTTCATCAGGGCTTTGAGCATTTCCAGTTTAAGTTGTTGTAACCTCTTCTGCAACATACATGCATAGCCAAAAGAGCATATACAACTGGGTCACCACTGCAGCTTGCCAAGTTGTATTCAGCTGAGATTCTCACTTCCATTTGGAGTCTGCTGTTATGGATCACAGTATCAAAATAAGCATATGTCAGACTTCATTAATTAAGAACTATTGACCTCACTGAGAAAACTCCAAGACGGTCTCCATCACAGCCTAATTTCAGGTTAGATTTCTTCGGTTCATCTCTAAGGTTCAGTAACTTCAAGTCTCTTATTCTTAGTACTTATGTTCATATTATCACCCCTTTTGTCTCCAAAGGTAGAAACATCTCCAGGCTTGGCCTTCTATGCCTATTATTGTCCCAATCATAAATTCATTACTTCAGAGAGAGAAGCATTTAACAGAACAAGCCTAGGGAAGCCTGACCCAAATTAACAGGTGACAGCTCCTGTCCTTTTTCCACTTTCTCTTCTTGCCCCACTGACAG
This sequence comes from Ceryle rudis, assembly GCA_033439905.1. Lineage (NCBI taxonomy): Eukaryota > Metazoa > Chordata > Aves > Coraciiformes > Cerylidae > Ceryle > Ceryle rudis. The sequence goes on along the minus strand of JAAGNO010008515.1, from coordinate 73,360 downwards.
TCTTTTCCATATAATGTTTAGCATATAAACATCTTGGTGCAAAACCCACATTTTACCTTTTATAAAGTGCTCATAGCACCTTCAGAAAACATGTAATTACTGCCAAAGTAAAATTTCACTGTTTGAATGATTAGTCCTATACACATCTCGAGTTTCAAAAGTAAAATTAAGCACAAAATACAATTTAAAAGACAACTTTTCAAGGTACCTTTTTACATTTTGAAGGATCTATAGAGCAGGATCACATCTCGTTTCCTTAAGTTACCTGCAAGACACTCAGGAATTCTTGAAGCGCAACAAAAAGCCAACTTAGCTATAAACATGACACATGCATAGCAGAAATAAAACAAATAATCAATTTTTTTAAACTAATTATTGGAGCCTGTACTCTCCAGCAGAATTTCACTCTTCTATTAATTCAGATCATTCTTTACCAATAGGTGAAACCAGCAGGATCAGTGTGGAACTGTGCAAAAAAGAGCAGCAATAATATAGCTTGCAAAGAGTTCCAAGAAAGTGTTGTCTCTCTCTTGCTAACCAACAGTCTTCTCTCTGACCCCTTATGCTTTTGCCATTCATCTAAGGTTGGAAGTAAGATGAAATTGTTAAATCAGAGCCTGGGGAGTACGCCAGGCTTCCGAGCCCCGGCTGTGAAAGGCACCCTCTGTCCATTGCAGACAGCAGATTTGAGACAGCCTTTCAGGCCTATCTTTATCAGTCAAATCTCCTCTTGCACTCCAGAGGAGCCCCCTGGAGAGGCTTCAGCCCCCCTGGTTGTGCCGGCGCTTGGGGGCTCTGTGGTGCACAACCCCAGCCAGCCAGACCTCCAGGCTGCCAAACTTTCCCCTCATGCAGCCAGTTGGCTCTCAAGCAGCACTGGCCTCACTCTGCTTGCAGGACTTGTCTTTTTTACACCAGTCTTGATGTATGGAAAAATAAGATACCTGTCAGGAGAAGAAATTAAGCTCCTTTCAGTTTTATTGCATTCCTTCCACTTTATAGGCAGGTCATTACTCTCTCTTTTTGCTTTGCAAAAGACATTATAATAATAATTAACAAGTGGAAAGAGTTTGCTTTTGATTCCTTTGGATGAATTGCCTTAGAGAGACACTGTCTGAAGTAGAAGAGATTAGTACTGTATTTACTAACACGCCATAGGCTCAGTGAGAGAAGGAGGGACTAATCCCTTAAAAAAGGGCTGTTTGTTATAAAACCCACCACAAGTAATCAATATACCCCAAAAGAGCAAAGACAACGATGGAGCAAGCCCTTAATGTGAACCAGACCGAATAACATGAAACAATCAGCTTGATGGGTGAAGTAGTGATTTGGCAACTGTTCTGACGCTCCTTGCCATGGGATTTCCGGACAGTCATGGTGAAAGTACGTAAACACGCCTCATCAGAAATAACATTAGCAACAGGCACAGCAGTAATGCACAGCTGGGCTGCTCATTCAGAAAAGGGATTCCTTCCTTTACCTGATACTAAATCTTACCCTCTGCATGGTGCCACAAAGCAACTTGGTTATGAACTTTATATCAAAAATTCACTTCCATCCAAATACTTTTGGGCTGGAGGTGCAACAATGTGATGGCTAAGTTCATGTTTCATTCCAAAGACGAGAGGTTCCCTGCACGAATCCATATCCATTATGAATATTTGAGGAAACAATCCAGGAGCTGGCGCTCTCTGGCTCCCAGTCTCATGATCTATCCATTAGACAAAGAAATTCTGTGTCCCAGTGACAGGATTAGCCAGGGCTTTAAGCCAAATCAATTTCCTCACCTGGAAAGCAAGAATAAGAAGGTTAAAACATGTAAAGGGTTTTAAACACAGTGAAAATGCTAATTGCTATTCTGCATACAGCAACTGAGTCTTGATTTATTTTTGTTGTTGTTGGTTTTGTTTATATTGTACTGAAGGAACTTCTCCTATCCCTGGGGAGTGTGAACTGTGCAGAATGAAGAGAAGCAGAAAAGGGATGTCTCATTTTGTCAAGAAAGGGATTCAGTCCCTCTAGGAAAGGAAACATAATATATAAAACCACTTTCTAAATCTTCAGCTCCTGAGCTACTAATCCAGGGCTTTTTCAATGTCTTTGAATTCAGATTATCTCCTAAATGTCCAGTCCTTCTCTCTGATTAGCTGCAAAGAGATGTGGTCTTTTTTTGGTGACAGCAAACTTGGGGGGGAGATTTGAGACAATCCCCTAGACTGGGAATCAATAGCAATAGCTGTATACAAAGGTTTGGATTTTTTGGATAAAAACATCAGGGCCCATGGGGAACATTCCTGCACTAAAGTCAGTCTTTGATTCCAAAATCTGACATCTCCAAGATGCTAGAGACCTTTCCAGAAAACAAGACCATCACTCAAAGTGTGACAAGGACTTCTAACTGTTATAACATCATCTCCAAAAGGCATTAGCACTGAGCTTTAAACACTGAACACTCAGGTTTGATGCAGCTCCAGGAAAGTGCTTTGCTAAGCTTCGGAGAGGATGTGCTAAATTTGGAACATTGTCCAAAGATAAAACCAATTATTTTCACCAGAAGTCCATCAATGTTTTGCAATGACCTTAGAGCAGGCAGATATAACAAGGGATGGCAAGTAGCCACTGATATGAATTATATTTCATCCCAGCTCTAAGGTCGCTTCTCAAATACAAATAGTGATCAAATACAGAGAAGACACATGGTGTTCAACATGTAGCACAAGGCTGAAGGGAGCTTGCAGTATGACTGAGGGACAGTGTCCCGCCTTCTACAGAAGGAGCTCCCAGTTTGTTTCTCTGGTACTGAGGACCTGATCAATACAGGGAGCAACTTTGTGTTGCAGAAGACGGCAACGTAAGCCAACATTTCTCCTGCATTTTTTAGTATGTTTATATCTCTGCAACAAATAGTATGCTCTTAGAGGTATCAGCATGATCACCTAAATAAAAAATATGTCACCCAAAATGCACTCCAAGTCACTCAAACTAGGGTAGATTCCCACTCCCACTGGAGTATGTCCTCTGGCAAGATGCTGGTTCATGTCTCTGTTGCTCTGACTCCACTGTGTCCTGTTTATTCAGGTGCTTTCTGCACAGGTCCTGGTGCTTTAGACTCCTGTTTCAAACTACGTTATCCACAGCAATGAGCAAATGGCATCACAGCACCCTTGCTCCATTTGCTTTCCTTATCAACACCACACTGCGAACCAAGTGTGGAAGCTGTTTCAGATCAGCAGTTTTGATCCGGCTTGCTTTAGTCAGATCCATTTTGCAATGCTAAATGCTGAAGAGAAGAAAGGGGTACAGTACCACAGCCTCACTGCTCATATGCTGCATGGCTGCACATTGGGGCTGCAGAACCAGCCCAATCTTCCAGGTGCTGCCAGTGATATCAAGGGCAACACAGAGCTGCCCAGCATGGTCACTGCATATGAATTCCTGATTATTTATGGAGCACCATTCAAAACTGTTCTCTGGACAAAATGATCAAGGGATGTGCAAGCAATTTCCAGAATATTGTGACAACACCCTTTTGAGGTAAAGGCGGCATTATCGCCATTTTCAGATGAGACGTTAACAAACTATTTCCACTAATTTTAAAAGCCTGCCTTAAAGACTTCAAGAATTCCAGGTTCTAGAATTCACAGCACTATATACTGCTACCACTACAGTCTGCAACAGGTGCTACCAGGGACTTGCTGTACTGGATGTGTGCAGCACAGCCCCCTGTTACCTCCAACTGATGCCATCAAGACTCAGCAGTTCTAATCAAAGCTGTGCGTCTCAAGCTAAGTGCTGACCAGAGAAGTTAAAAGTGACCTTTTCCAAAAATTATAGCTGAAATGACCTGGCTGCATCCCATAAGAATTCTTTCTGTGGAGACACAGAAACAGGATTCAGCCCTCCAGAGCAAGATTGAGCTGATCTGAGAATGACCTGATTCCTCCTGCAGGCTCATTCCCCACTGAAGACACTGCTTTGAGATCATCTCATCATACTTTGATGCCAAGGGGCTAAGTAAAGTTGCCCAGATGGTCTTATGTCCACTTGAATTGAAACCTTATTCATATTTAAAAAAAAGAGTACTTTGTTGTTTGTTTGGTTGGTTTGTTTGTTTTACATTGAATTTGAGGAAGAGGAATTTCTGGTGTGTCGATTTTGTAGCACATACTGACTATTCCATGGTTCAACAGCAACACTGGCACATATCAGGCTCCCATGAGATAAGAGACTGGCAACTAACAGCTGTTGTAGATTGCCATACTTTTGGTAACTGATACCTGCAGAGGAATAAAGCATGTGTTTTGGCCACTGGCTATGACTTCTGTTGCCCAGAAGCACTGAGACTTCTGACCCTCTGGTTACTACCAAACTTCTGGAGGGCATTGTGGTTGAAAGGCATTTTGTCCTGTGGTTTTTGCCTGTTGTTCCTCAATGCCCAGCTTCTTGTTTCTGTTCTCTCTCAGATGTTCCTTTGACTTTAGTCTTTGTCATGGGTTCCTTGTTCCAGTTCTTGATCCATTTGCTTAGTTCCCTCACTCCCTGGGCTAGTGTAACTTTCTATTTCATGTTTGACTCACCTTCACCAGGGGTCAGTCTAAACCACCAGACTTCACTCTGGAATGGCTGAGCTTGAAGTGCCCATTCCCTTCTGCTGCCTCTGCCCTTGGGGCAGCGACTGCGTGGACTGCCTCAGCAGTGAATCAAAGTGGTAAGTCTCACAGAAATTCACAGGGTTTCGATTTCTCTGTGCTGGAGTCTCTTCTGGAAACCAGGCAAAGACTTCTAAATCACGTGGAGGATTTGGCCAGTTCTCCCTCTCATGTCCGCTGAAAACTGCGAGTCTTTTCATTATTTCAGGCAGATGTTAGTGGATGATTCAGGGAGCAGATACATGTAGTTGCCAGCCACTGAGATGAAGAAGTCCAAGAGAGAGTCCAAGAGATTATAAAGTTGAGCAAAACTGAGAGTTATCCAAAGCTTGTAGCTTGCACTCAGCTCCCCTGGGAACACACAACACACACTGAGCAACAGATTCCAAAATATTAAGAAATAAGCTAGCGTGTAAGAAAAATAAGGATCTCCTGTTGAATTAAGGAGTTAGGTCATTAATGCTTGTTCATATTACATTACTCACACTTGAGAGACAAATAACTATCTGTTGCCTCACTAACCCACGTATTTATTTGAACAAATATTTCCCAAGAAGTAGGGAGAGAGAACCATTTCAACAGAAAAGTTCTATATTATGGTCTTATCATAACAAGCCACTTCACAATGCGCTGATGTGTAGAGTATACAAGCATCCATTGTAAAAAGCTATTGAGTGTATCTCATTTTATGGTGCTGACATGTTTGTTCATTCAGAGGTCATTGGCTCACAACAGGGCCTCTCATTTTCATATGCCTTACTGAGGTTTTGCTGTATTTCAGAACCAAACCTTAGCATGAGCATTATTAACTCAGAAGGTCGTGATCAGTGCCATATAAAGTCAATTTATGTAGAAATCCTGCAATCATTCAGAACAAATTTGTCTATAAAAAGATCTACAGTCTCTGAATGAAAAGGACATAGAACGTGATTAACTCAACTTCACATGCTTAATAAGTTTAACAGAAGGCTAACCTTTTAAAAAGAAAAAGAAAAAATACCCAATCTTAAACAAAGGTACCTGGTTTTCTCCAGGCTGGAAATGCTGCTCAGCTGCCTGTTTACAGGCTGGCTTGTAAACACGGTGCTGGGCACAAGCTGTGTGTGGAGGTGAATCGCTGCTTACACTTTAACCAAACCAGTCAGTTCTTGCCACTGGAGAGCCAGCGTGACCCTCAGCCCAGCCAGCAGAGCCACAGCAGGCGCTGGCAGTGCCTCCTCTCCCTGATCTGCTGCACTGAGCCAGGGCTGTGCCGGGCAGCCAAGGGCAGGCGGCTATAAATCCAGGCAGTAGAAAACACAATGGAGAAAGTCAAAGGCTCTGAAAAAGTAAACCAAGAAGGTATGGGAGTAGACAGCAGCTAATTAGCAGATTGCCCTTACCCTCACACATGCACATACAGTTTTAACCATCTCTGTAAATGTCTCAAGGGCATGAAAGACTATTTGGGGGCATGTTCCAATGCCATCTGCATAAAAGCACTTCCATCTCCTGGTTCTGCTCCTTATCCCAACGGGCTTTGAAACTTTGACATCCTGAGCAGCTCATATTGGAGGCTGGAGGCTGTAGATAAGGAAAAAAATAGTAAAGGAAAAGAAAATGGAGAGAAGGAAGATGGGAGACACAAAAGGAAAAAGAAGGGCCAGGGAGAAGAGAAGGAGCCCGAGAGCTGCTGTGGTGCAAAGTGGCCCTTGTCCATAGAGTTCATTCAGCTTGTGACAGCTACACAACTGTTCACCTTCCAGTCTCTTCCCCTTCCCCAGCCTGGTAAAGTGCTGGTACAATATAAGCAGGCACATGAAGTGTCCAGAACAGCTCACCTAAACAGCTGTCATGGCCAATGAACATTCAATCACGATGCAGAAGGACGACTGGAGAAAAAAATCCTGTCAGTTAGGACTGCAGCTCCAGTACTCTCAAATGTTTCTTGTCTGTTTTATCCTGCCTCCCTGGAAGAGCAGAAAAATAATCTGCATGCAGATAGAGGACTTGATAAGTAATTGCAGGAAGAGAGAGATGGTGTCTTCAAAGAGAGGAACTCTGCAGATTGAAAAAAAAAAACCCAAACCCAAAAAAAACCAAAACAAAAACCCCACAAAACAAACAAAAAAACCCAAACCAAAACAAAAAAAAACCCCAAGAAACAAACTCAAAGAAGCCTGAATGATAGCAGGATCCAAAAAGCTGGGGTAGTCACCTTCCGCTTATGAGTGTCAAAGCCTCAAGAATATTAAGTATTATATGTACAACTCACCACCTGGAGCTTCTTTTAACAATAATGCTATTATGGATACTTTATACAAATTTATCTTTAAGTAAGAGTTTAAGAATAAAAATGCCCTAAGATTTTCCACTTCCTTGTTTTTCTGTAGCAGAGAGGTAACTATCAGGAGTTGCTTAAGGAACCCAGCATATGGAGCAGGGTCATGCTAACTTGAAAGTCTGTCCAGACAGAATCTTCCCATCATCCTCAGGTGAAGCCTCCTTCATATTTCAGTACAAGAAAGTTAGATGAATAAGAAAAAATGGCACTTAAACTGGGAAAGTTGGAAAGGGTTCTCAATGGCCTCACAGTATCTGCTCAAATGGTGACACCGATTGCCTAAAATTGGCCCAGACTCTAGGGGCGGGTTCAAGTCATTGGCTCAACTCAGAACCACAACCCTATTGATAAAAATATACCTCCTCCACCCACAAAGGGCAATTCCTGATTGTATTTCTATGAAGGCCAAGTACACATTGCATACTTAATTATGGAACAGGTAAATCAGGTTCAAGGTATATTTGATTTTTGGAAAACAAGGGTGAACCACATATTTAGAAGCTTTCTCTATTCTGGATAACATAAATCATTATAGGAACATTTAAAGAGGAATCCAAGCTGTTAGTTTCAGATAGATGACAGATATTCAGCCATGATACATTGCTTGGCTCTGGAGAAGAAACTGAGCTCTTGCTAGTTTCTAAAGTAACACCAAGGAATACAGCACTCAAGGACAAAGGTCAAAAATTAAGCAACTGGTTTATGTTATTCACAATATCAGTGTCTTGTTTTCATTTTATCAATGTTTGTCTCCAATTAAATTGTTGAACTTCCATTGAAAGATGAGTACCGATTTGAACTGCCCTCTGCACACTATTTTATTTAAAGGCTTTCATATCTTCTCCATCACAGCAATAGACAACCACCCATTCCTTGAAGTACGTTATAGTTCTCTTAAAATATAACTGCATTTCTCTCTTCTATGAAGAGATGTACAAAAAAGTCTCTCCTGTAGTGCCAAAATTTAAGGCGTGAAAAAATGTGAGAGATTTAGCAAAACAAGTGTCTGGAAGCTCAGCAGAGCCAGTAGTGTGAGGTGAAGCAGGTCTGGGGCTGCTGCTACATATGCTGTAGCTGGGCACTAGAGGAAAACTGTGGCCACCTTTCTGTTGCTCTCACAGTGACCCCTGGGGTCCTGCACTGAAACCCACACCCAGGTAGACACAGCCAGACTTGGCACCAGCTGTTCCAGCACCCACGAGAAACAGAGGGTTACTCACACAAATTTAAACAGCTTTTAAATTGTGAGTGAGTTTGAGTCATTCATCCTTTTCCTGGAAAGGTGAGGAACAGATAACTTCCAGAAGAGACTTCTTTTTTTTCTTTTCCTGAAATAAGTTTTTGAAAACTGGAACAGTCTTGAAACGTGCTTTCATTCCTAATGTGCTTTCAAAATTTTTCCTTCTTTATAGGGCATAGTTTCATTTAGAACTTCTATCATTTATTTAGATTTTACATCACAATTCATTTACAAAATACAGGAACATTTAGGAAAAGTGCATTTTCAGAGCAAATAAACACTATCATGAAATTCAGGTCTGTGGATAAAATTAAAATAAAATAAAATAGAAGAATACATGAAAATAGAAAAAAAAAATTTAAAACCACCTCTTTGACCTGAAATTACCTTTGGAGTAGTTTTTGAAGAGAGTTTATTTTGCCCTTTATTGTTGAGACCACTCCTTTTTTATTTTTAACACAGTAAAGAAAAAAATAACTGTCAGTCATGGAATCTCACAGCAGCCTTCCAAAACTTCCAAAATGAATCTGATTCAAAACATTCACTCAACCAATTCACAACAAAATTAAGACTCCTAAGGAGGTGCAGATGTAAAAACTTGAATTCACCGTACCATATTGTTTCCTCAGAGTGAAGTCGCAAGGAGCTGTTGAGCAAAACGAATTGGCTGCTGCTGCCAAATAGAGTTTTGCTCCTGCTCATGGCTTCCTCCCTTCCTCCGTCTGCCCACTCCACCCTCAGCTCCACAAGATGTGCATCAGCCTTGCTTCCTTCTCAGCCTCTGCCCAAAAGTTTCATCTTGCTAACACATAATGACCTGAACAGGCTGGAGAGCTTGGTGGAGCAGAATCTAATGAAGTTCAATGAGGGAGGGCAAGTGTAGGGTCCTGCATCAGGGGAGGGTTAGAGGTTGACCTGAGGGAAAGCAACTCCACAGAGAAGGACCTGTGAGTCCTGGTGGACAACAGGCTAACGAGCCAGCAGTGTGCTCCTGTTGCCCGGAAGGTCAATGTTTTCCTGGGTGCATTAAGAAGAGTGTGGCCAGCAGGTCGAGGGAGGTTCTCCTCCCCCTCTACTCTGCTCTAGTGAGACCTCACCTGGAGTATTGTGTCCAGTGCTGGGCTCCCCAATTCAAAAGAAGCAGGGAACTACTGGAAAGAGTCCAATGGAGGGCTACAAAGATGGTTAGGGAACTGCAGCATCTCTCTCATAAGGAAAGGGTGATAGACCTGAGCTGTTTAGCCTGGAGAAGACTGAGAGAGAATCTTATCAGTGCTTACAAATATCTAAAGGGCAGGTGTCAAGAGTATGGGGACAGACTCTTTTCAGTGATGCCCAGTGATAGGACAAGGGGCAACAGGCACAAAATGCAACATGGGAAATTCCACCTGAACATAAGGAAAAGCTTCTTTACTGTGAGGGTGATGAAGCACTGGAGCAGGCTGCACAGAGAAGGTGTGGAGTCTCCCTCTCTGGAGACTTTCAAAACCTGCCTGGACATGTTCCTGTGCAACCAGGTCTGGATGACTGCTTTAGCAGGAGGGTCGGACTGGATGATCTCCAGAGGTCCCTTCCAACGCCTGCCACTCGGTGATTCTATAAATACCCCGATTCTATTTGCTGGTTAGAGAGCCACAGAAGAGCCCGGTTAGCACTCAGAAAATCCAGCGTGGTACTGCGGGGTTAGGAGCTGAGGGAGGAAATAGCTCCCGGCCACAGTAGTGGCAAGCTGTTAGATCAGCCCAAAGGATACTCATGCAATTTTACTTTAACTCAAGAAACAACAACAAAAAAATCTAGCCAAATAAGCTTTCAATTTTTGCTGTCACTTTATGATGTTTACCACATCCTAAACACCATACCAGGTGAAGTATTTTTCAGTAAAATACAGTCTTCCAAATCAAATCCTGGGCCATTTACATCAACAAGTTTTCTAATGCTGTAGATTTATCTGGACAAAAACAGTAAGAAAAGAAAACCTTGAAAATATGTGTAGAAGAACCGTACTTACAATATCAGATGACTATGGAATAATGCAGATAAATATAAGTTGCCATGGCTTAATTCATATATAAACATATATTATTATTGCCATTTAAAATTGTAAAACCAGGAAATAAACATATATTTTATGAATAAACCACATATATTTATGCATATATGAAAACGTAAGCATTTAACAGCAATTAAATCTCATCCAAAACGTTTCTGTTTACGTTGTGTGTGTATTCTAAGGGCCGGGGTACAATACTGAAGCTCCATTAAAAATGAGGTTCTCAAGTTCCTGTGAATAAACTGCCTTAAGGAACTGAAAATATTGACATGACTAAAAATGCCTTATTAATATAATTTACAAAAATTATCACTTTTCTGTGAATAAGAAATCAAAACTAACCAGCTTTTCTACCCCAAAAAGCTAAACAGTGTCGGATGTCTTGTTATCATTGATATGAACCCTAATACCAGTACTTTACGCGATGGCACAATTTATGACAGAAAGATGGTGCCAGGTCACCCAAGAACTCAATGAGGTTGTGTCCTGCTGCCCTTTCTCTGTTGCACAAGGACAGACTAACAAGGCCTGGTAGTGAACCGATCAAAGCTGAAACGCATGCTTACTCACACACCTAATGAAAGAAGCTATATTCTAATTAGCTACTGGAGCATGTCTACAACTCTGAGAGATGCAGCAATTACTTTGTGGACATTTTAATTCTATAATTATGCTGAGAAATAAAGGAAAAAAAAAAAAACAAAAAAGAAAAGTCGGCATTGAAAACACACATAGGTCTTTAAACTTTACATATTTGCCCTAGACTTAGGTGTATTATGTTTAATAATGAAAATAAAGGAATACATGTTAAAAACAGGGATGTCAAAATAAATTCCCCAGACTTTGGTCTCTTTATGCATTTTCAACAACATATGCGTTTCTACTTTTATATATATAAACACATATTCTTCCAGGACTTGGGTAGTACCCCACTTAAATCAAATAGTTCTCCTTTTGTTTCAAGAAGAATGCAGTACAAAGCAGAAGTTTTAACTGAAAAATCAGAACCCAGACCAAAATCAACTGCATAGAGGTTATAGCCAACCTACAAGGTTTGAGGGTGGTGAGGTTAAAGAGCTTAATTTACTGTCAAATACAAAGTTTTAACTTGATGTCAGGTTGTAACTTTGAAACAGTCATTGATTTTTCAGTAGAAGAAATACCCAAGCTAAACTACAATCAGCCATTCTTTGGCAGGCAAAGACCTCTGTTTCCTAAGCCTTCCCCAAGTACCCATCACTTCCAGGGAACCACCACAGTAATTTTGCCAACAAGAATGGAAGATCAAAGAAACCATGAAACCCAACTATAGCAGCAAGGTCCCTGCACTGTGGCAGGACGAAACATCCCATAAACATCCTCTGCTGACATCTGATAATCTGCTGCTTAAAAACCTGCAAGAAGAGAACTTTATTACCATCATTAGTTCCCTGTCAGAATATTTTCCATTTGAACATTCAACAAAACCGTTTTTGCTTGCAAATAAAGCTAATCCCTCCATTCCCACAGGAAATATCAAGAGGAACTGATGAACACTGTTGTAGCAATCTTGAAGGTGTTAGAAGTGAAAGTTCCTTTCTCAGACATTTTTTGTTCTAAACCAGAATACTCCATTCCCTTTGCTTTTTCTTATATGCAACGCTAACTGTTGTTTTCATCTGAGGAACCTCCCCACTCATTTCTCAAAACGTGTTGCCACAGATCACTGGCACTTGATAGAGTAACTACTTTCACATCTTATATATGAAAATATTCCTGTTAATTTTTATGTGAACGTTACTTTTGCAATAGTATCGAGTTGCTCACCTCTGTGCAACCAGATGCTTTTTTTCCTCACTTCAACTCGCCAGATGAGGGGATGGCTTGTTTCCACGCACTTCATTTTCCTTTAGGTTCAGTATTTCACATTCATTCCTACTGAATTTTAGCTTGCTGCTTTTGGATCACCTGTGCAATCTACCGAATTGTTCTGACTTCCAGCACATCTACTTGTTTGTGAGCGCTGCCCGCCTATGTTGCACCACCTGCAGACCTCAAACTTACTTTGTATTTCATCGAACATACCAATGGATATTCTGAACCAGGACCATGACATAACCTCAGAAACTGCACTGGAAAAGTATTTCTGATTCTGCCTGCCCTTCAATTTTCTATTAACAGTGTTCCTTAGCATATGTTCAATAGTTCACTTGAAGTCATACGGGCACATATCGGATGGTAGAACTACTGCATTACAGGTGTTGCAGCTCTGCCTCAGTTCTGTGCTTGTATCACTGAACAATACGTCTTCCCTTAGCGTAAGAGTGTAAATCCGCATCTCCAAAAGTAGAAACTACACCGGTCTAAATTATCCATGACCTCATTTTTAAAACATAAATGCATCTGCCCTCACTCTCCCAAACAATGCCAGCTTTCAGTGCTTATTAGCCCAGGTCTCCCACAAACACTTTTGGCACTGTTACCTCGCTCTGTCGCCAAGGGAGAAACATTGAGCCTACAGCCTCCCAGCGTCTCCCTGTAATCCACAGTTCATGATGCTAATGTAACAGCTCACTGGCTTGAGGGGTGCTAAGCTGAGCTGCACACATAGCTAGCCTATCCAAAACATGCTCAGCCTATCCAAAACATGCTCAGCACCTCACTCTACCCACGCTTAGGTGTTTTCCTGTCCCTGGTGCACCTTTAGCTCCCCTAAGCTGTAAGAGCTTACCGTCATTGCTACGCACCAAGGCAGGCTACACCCAATGTGAAGAGCTGCTGGCACAGCAGCAGCTGGGGAGAGGCTACAGTGCTGCCCAGGTCCATCACATCCGAATTCAGCCCAAACATACCTTAGCATGTGTCCCAAGTACAGCAATTAGCACCAACTATCCATGCAGTATTAAAGGAATATGGTCTTTAAATAACAAAATAAGTATACGTGCATTACAAAACACCTGAGTCTATCATCTTTCCATTCTACAGATAATTTGTTATTACAAAAACTACAAGATTCAACAGTAGGTATATAATATAAAAGTATTTATTAACTTTAATGAAACAGAATACGGCTTAAAAATTTTTTTTGGGTCCCTGTTGAACCTTCTCTCTTTGCCATAAGGAGAATCAGTCTCTCACAGGAATTTGGGAAAAATTAAAAAAAAATATTGAACCCAAATACAACCATCTTATAAAAAGCTAAATGTGAACTCTGGGCAACAGAAGTCAACTGATGCATGGAAATAAAACCCCTGCCTCTACGTAAAAGTAAAGAAAACACATAAAGAGTGTCAGAGTTTATTTACCTCTATTATCAAAACTTCTAAAAAGTTTTTAAATAAAACACTTGCTGGGTGTAAATAGTACACTGCATAAAACACAGCTAAAGAAATGTAAAGGTATCCATCATTTAAAGTCCCAGACCTAGCTTAATCTACTAACATTTTTCTCCTATGGACTCATGAGCTGAGCATTCATGCTTCCAAAAAAACAACCCCTCAGCAGGAGAAAATATATATAAATTTAAATCTTTTAAATCTTTCACTTTTCAAAAAAATATTTTTTTTTCATTTTAGCAAAGTCAACTTTCAAAAGCATGTTCCGATGTCAAACTTGAAGAAAAAATTCTGCCTCTGTCAAAATAATTTGCAAACTTTATTGTATTTTTAAAAGCCTGATTACAGGACAAAACATGCATTAAGCATTTTGCTAAAATTCCAAAAACATAATTGCAGAATGCCATTATATTCAAAGGGTCACGTCCATAATAAATACCTGCAGCTTAAAAGCAGCTTGGAATTTTTAAAGAGTTTTAGTATGTGAAGAAGGCAAATGTTCTATATACCGTTCTTGAAATTCTGACATTACATTGCAGTGGTTAAAGCAAGAAACAGCTCAACTGAAGACTACAGAAAATCCCTGTCTTCTCAGGAGGTCTACACTTAGTTATACAATACTACTCTGAAAACAGCACTTCACCAAAGATCCAACAATTGGCTTCTGCTTAAAACATACTCTGCTTCATAACACCCCTCAAAGGATTAAAACATAATTGATTCTGGCAGTACACATGGTCAGCATGATGTGCAGGGGGTTGCCAGTGCACATGGGGCCCTTACATAAAGGGCTGTTTTCTTTGTTTAAAATGGAAAAAAGAGTGGGAGGTGTGGAGAACAGTGAAATACAAAATGACTCAGAACCATAAAACATATTTTTTGAATCAGATTATTTCAACAACTGCATATGCAAACAGAAGGCTTCAAAAGAGGACGGTGGCAGAGCTTCTTTCTGAATTGCTAAGGCAATTCACATATTCTTATTTCCATAAAAAAAGATAGAAGCTATAGTTATATACATCCTTCTAAGTATTCAGAGAATATTGCAAGTTGAACTCCACAGAAGCCATCAATATCAGTCTGAAAGTGATGGGGAACGGATAGATCGTGCACTGGCTGGACTGTTAGAGAAAGCAAAGGGATCCTTTTCCTTTTCCTTATTCTCGTGTTTATGTTTATGCTTATGCTTATGCTTGTGTTTCTTCTTCTTTTTCTTGTGCTCGTGGTGATGGTGGTGATGGTGATCACTATGTTTTGAGGAGTTTGATTCTTTACTAAACACAGAAAGTGGAGCTGCTGAGACAGGGTGCATGTTCATCTCTCCTGTGGATTGTTCTTTACCTAAAAGAATGGATATAGTTGGATTACTAAATGTTTAACTTGCATTCTTATCAAACATAAGAAATACTGAAATATTAGATAAAACCTACATTATCATTTAAACATGCAAATTGGTTTTGATATTTGTACCATTAGCTTTTTGGTTTTTTCAGTAAAGGCTCTGAACATGCCATTGATGAGTTATACAGAGGTACTCCTTCCTCCCTGAAAGTGTAAATGTATCCCAGACACTTGGGAACTGTAAAGAACTAAGAAACTGCAAGTTATACCAGCTCCTGGAAATTTATTTTTAAACAGGTAGGAATGCCACTATACCATGAATCATGAAAATATAATTGGTTATGAAAACAATGGTATGAAGTGCAGGACTGGCATACATTGGAGTGCAGTTTTGGGATATGAACTCCTCTTACTCAGGAGCTAAAGGTCCCTGCAAGAATGTACAAACCTTTTGATACTGAAGAACCATAAAATCAAATTAAGTCTATTGGAAAGATTATACAGTGTTTTGTTCATAAACAAAAAGCAAATTCCAATAGAGACAATTACACCATCTGTATTAGTATATAATTCACAAATACACTAGAACTACTTATATATTGAATTAGCCAGGTATCCCTTTCTTGTTATCTTTTTGACTCACTTAACATTTCATCATTCCATACAAAAACTGCAATAGCTTCAATGGTAGGAATTAAAGGGCAGAAGACTAACATTGTTAACAAGGGGAAACAGACACAAACCCTTAAAACTTCACAACTTTGTTAGTTACAAACTGGGGAGTAACTTTTATGTGGAAACTGAACCTGTAAGCCTAGATACTACATTTGTAGCAACCTCAAAACAAAGCTAAGCCTCTTTGAGTTTTAAAAATTTTAACCCACCATAACTGGTATAAGAGCAGGGATGATGCAGCAGCAGTGCCAAGTGCCAATGAAGACCAAGGATGCAATCAAACAGACTCTTGACTCTGTCGCACTACTTGGCACTTGAGCAAATTTCCTGCTGTTTACTGAGCTACCAGTAAAAGAGTCTGCATTAGCACTGCTTTACTTATTTCAGGTGGCTAATTAAAAAAACCCAAACCCAAACCCAAAAACATTTAAAGCAGTTAAACATCATTGACTGAAGCAAGTTAGGGAGCAAATACAACAGTAGCTTAACCCTACAGAAACAACAGGATCGTGATGAGCACCTAGAAACTGAAAAGGGCAGGAAGGTCTTCAGGAAGGGGAGAAATGGGATTCAACTGTAACTCAAGGGCTACTAACACTAAAGGAGACAGTTAACATTGGTAATACGGCACAAACGTCAGTAAGAAATGAAAGAATGTCATTACAGAAGTCTACTTTTACTGAACCAGTACAAGGAGTAGACACACACTTTCTTCACAGATGTCAGTGATAGCTATAAACTGTTATTTTTTGCATTTAAAAAAATAGCAACTATGCAGAAAATTTCCTCCTACTGTTAAAGAGTGTTTGGAATCAAGAATCAAATATATTGATCCTGGACAATGGTTCAGAAAGGATGTATGCAGACTACTGAACTCAGCTGTCTGCAGATGGAGAGACCTGTAAAAGCTCTATAAAAAAATTGTACAGATTTGTACTGTAAAATTCACTATCACACAAATTCACTTGCAGAACACTTAAGTAAATGTCAATTAAAAGGAAATCAAGAAAAAAAGTCCATGCTAGAAATCTGCCAAACTAGGAAAGCAAGGCTAAACAGGAATTGCTTTACAGAGCACGAATACCACTGCCGTGTCAAGGGGAGTAGCAGGACTGCTGCAAGGAGGCATCGAGCACTCCCTCTTCCTGCAGGGGACCCACGTTCTCCTGGCAGAGGGAGCAGGACTGGAACCCAGGTTTCTCAAATCACAGAAACACAGTAAGTGGAGGGTGAGGCCCAGTAGCTCACTTCTGAAGTGGTTAGTAGCATTCCTTGGAAGAAAGTGCACATACATGTGTCTATCCACTTGGATCTCCTTCTGTTTGGGATGTGGAGATTCCAGTGTAACTATTGGCTCTGCAGTGTTCCAGCTAGCTGGGTAGGGTTTAAAATTTGACAGAATTACTATCCCATGGGAGAAAGATCAGAAACTTTGTGCACACCTTGCCACAGGGACCAATAGAAATGCTGTAGATATTGTGAGAGAGAATAAAATATGAAAACACAGATCTTGTAGTTTAATTTCAGAATGAAAGGGGGGTAGATCTTGATAAGCTTTAAGGTGACACTTTCTGTCATTATAGAAATTGCTGTCAGATAATTGAAACATTCTGCTCATCAATTATCTAGGGTAATTTTTTTTCTTTTTAAGAATCACAGGTGCATGAACATTGAACGGTGTTGTTGGGTAGTCTGTTTTACCTATTTTATTCTTATTTTTTTACTGAATTTTTATTATTTAGAATTTAGGAACATGTAACTTGAGACTAACATGCCAACAAGCTTTTGTAAGATTTTCCACATGGTCCCTCCTATATTTCTGATTTTGTGTGAAGAGGGTGGGACACCACAGACTTACAGTCTCTGCTTCTTTGCATGTACACTCTAAAACAGCTGGCTTATGTAGGACTTTTCCAAACTGACTTGTTAAAAATTACCCCATTTGCACCCTGCTTTATTCAAATATCAAAGAGGAAGATACCAATTTCACAAGTCGCAGTAAAGGGTAAGGCCCATGGTTCCAGGGTTTCAGCTGAGGACAGGCTGGTGCTCCAGAACCTGACACTGACCACCTCTGGGAAGAAGACATCAACACAAGCACGCAAGCACTTAGTGTGTCACTCCAAGAACCCAAAGAAAACTTGCTAATGAGAAAAGGAATGTACTCTCTTTGCCTAGGAGTTGAACTGCAGCTCTGGCTAGTGTTTTCTATAAAGAGAGAACACTAAAAAAGCTGAGAAGATATTAAAAACTGTTTTTAAAATTACACTGGTTTTCCTTACTTATACTTTTCTTTTTTAGTATTACCCTAGGAATATCCAAGACACACTATTTTTTTAATTTAATGCAGTTATTATGCATCTGTTGAACCATCAAAAAAGCACATAGAGAAAGTTACCAAGCATAAATAATTCCAAGCTTCCAGAATGCAAGTATGTCATGTCATTTGTCTTAAGGAGAAGAATCTTCAAATATCTGAAAAAAGTTCTCAATTTTCTGTCTAGTAGAGTGTTCTTTTAAGGACTGTATGACAAAATTTAAAGTTTGAGAGTGAGAAGTCAAGTTCTAGTTAAAAAAAAAAAACATGAAACCACCCAAAAGTTTTCTGAGGATGTGCTAAAAAAATCAGTTAATTTGACTCAAAAAAAACCCCAGCCAACCAACCAACCAACAAACCCAAAGAAACCCCAAACCCAAACCAAAACAAAAAAAAAATTACTTCAAATTTACAGATTCATTTGACTTTATTATCTTTTAGTGGGATTTATATCCAGATAGATAATTCCATATACCTATAGCAAAGGATAGCCTCTGCTACAGTATTGCACTAGATGAGCCGGTGATTTAACTAAAACATACTTTTAACTAGTAGCTATTTTATTAATTGCCTCATTTGACTTTCATTTAACAACTATATTACTTTGTCCTTATATTAAAATAATAGCTTAACTGTGGTGTTATTTTTATTACATTTACTTTACTACTCAAGAAAATTCTAGACTATACCCTACTCTAAAGAAAAAGAACATCAGCAAGTCAATTCAGAATATTTTGTACCTCTGTTTCAGGTAGTTTGCTTGAAAATTTAGTTGCCAGCCTTACCCATCTTCTAGGTTTGAGAATGATCAGTTGTTTTCTCAGAGACAGTTACAGCTACACTATTATGCTGTTTTCATCGAATCATGTAGCTGACACACTGCAGCCACATACTGATGCAATTCTCATTTATGTTGTCACTTTATCTGCAGGGCTTATGTTTCTATTAAAGCTGATTTCATGCACTTTGGGATAAAGCACTTGAAAAACTCTGAGGTACTGGTGCCCTTATAGCTAACTTGGGTAACTCTGCTGAGCTGCAGAGGAATTTTTATACAGTTCAGACCATATTCCTGTTAACTACTGTATACACACTTGAAATGGGGTGACCTGCACCACAGGCTCAAATCTGCTGTTGTAAATGTGTAGTTTAAACATAAGGACTAGAATAGCTTTCCTCTACACTTTACTGCAGTATGTGCTGCATCCAGTTTCACATCGTTCCAGAAACAATTAAATCAGCTAAATCATTATTTCCTGAAATTACAGACAGTAAATGTGATAAGACAAAATCCTTTAATGTCTGAGTTTGGCCTAGACCTTCAAAGATTCATGTATATCTTCATGGTAAGCAGAGTGACCTACAAGGTCTGCAGTGGAAATTTCCAGTTTGATTATCCTGGAAAACAGCAAATGAATTAATAGAATGGCCACAGTTTTTTTCTGATCTGGGTTTGAATGCTCAGGATGTGTTCTCAAAGCCCACTGCTCCTGAATGTGATCATAAAAAGGACTGTTAGTACACAAGAGATCATTGCTATGGTTACTTTTTTCTTTATCACCTATCAAACTACCAAAAATAGTTGGGAAAATTCTAATTAAACATTTATTGGTGATGACCTGTTAAGCCATAGTGACATGGAGCTTCACTGCTAGATCACACAGGCTACAGGCAGACATTTATTTTGGAAGCAGGAGAGAATAAGCCAATCAATAACCACTGGCATGTAAAGCAGAACTTTTTCAAGGTTAATTTTGAAGTACTAACTGAAGTATTATTTCAGACATGTGAAATATTTAATATTCAAATCTTAATCTGATTGCACTGAAGTCAGCAAGGCACAACAAGTGACCTTACAACCTGAGAGTTTAAATCTGCCACCTACACAAAACTTGATCTTGAAATTATTTTCTTCTTAAAATAAGAGTAGGGAGCATTACTACTATTCCTGATTTAATAGTAAATAAAAATCTCATGAAAAAATATCAAATAGTAAAAGAAATAGCAAATAAAAATCTCGCATTAGAAACATGACCTTGCACAGCTTTAGAGGCTCAAAGGCTACCCTGTTTCTAGTCCTTAGGGCAGATGAATAATCAAGATAACAACAATCTTCAGACAGCTCACAAGTAATGTTTTGTTTGTTTTAGTAACTTCTTGAAAAATACTTGGAATCCCTTATAACTACCAGAGTCCACAGTTCTATTGTTGTAGACAGGATGCTTTAGTAGGATTCAAAACATTTTCTATATAAACAAAAAGGTGTTGTAATTATAGTACTTAAACCTGTAATCCTGCAAGAGTTGTAGTACAAGACTTCTTTTATTGCCCTTGCAGTGTGTCTCAACCCTAATCTTTCACAACCATGAGCAGAAGTATACAGAAGAAAAAAAATTAAAAGGAAAATAGTATTTTCCTGGCTTTATGGGGGTTACACCAACTTGAACAAATCCAAATTATCATTCAGGGTGGTGCGGGGAGTGTAAAAAACCAAACCAAACCAAACCAACAACAAAACCAAAAACAAAATCACACAGATATGGCAGGATTTAGACCCAACATGAACTTCCTCCTGGCAGCTGCTGTTCGCCGGCTGTGTTTGGCTGGTGACCTAACACTTCATGTGACATGTGGGGATGTAACCCACAGCTGTGAGAGGAAAACTAAGTATGGACTAAGAGCTTGCTGCCTTCCAAGTAAAAGTCACAGAACTGAGGCAAATACAAGGTCTTATAGATTTACTGACAAGATACTGAGACCATTTCAGTACCTGTTGTCAATCTATTTCACAATAATCAGTCACTGAAGTGCACCCATCCTACAGCATTGCTGCAAAAACTCAAAGGTCCTTGGGAAAAATTATCTGGGATTCCTTTGTAAAACAGAACCTTCTTATGTGTGAATAATTTTATTTACGTGTGCTTTTATTTTTTCCCATCTTTTTCTTCTCAGAAGTATACCATTTCCTGAAGACTGAACTGTCTTTATTTACTTGGTGTGAACTTCATACATCTCTGCTTCTAAGAAAAATGATATGAATAAGAAACAGGTGAAATTCTAGAAGCAAAGAATATCAGAAGTGAAACTGTTTCTAAACTGCACAAACCAAGGAAAATGAAACTAATCTATAGTGTTTCAAAATAGTACTTTTCAAAGGCTTACTATTTAAACTGAATACTATGGCAAAACCCAGCATTTGTCTCATTTATTACCTAGGGAAGAAAATGTACTCCAGTGTGCTGACCACCTAAATGGCAGAGATGAGGTCATTCAGCACACAAACGAAACCCGAGGTAACTTGTCTACAAAAGCAGTAGTCACTGGCTATTATTCCACTCCTGATCAGACCTTACCCTTTCTAAACATTAGTGCAAACTTAATATGCAACAGGCTTGGAGCACAGCGCTGGCATTCAGAGGGTCCCATAAGTCCTATTTGTCAAGTATTTGGCAGAGGTTTGTTTATGACTTTATGGAGTGTGTAAATCTAGTAAAAAAAATGTTGCAAAATATCATGTAAGAGTTATAAATACTAATCCTCAGTGGATCATCCTTACACTCGTGTGGCCTGGATGCGTCATTCTTTGCTGTAACAGCAAATGTGAGAGTTGACCATAACACTGAGGAAAAAATTCAAAGTAGCTCTGAGAGGATTAAATTAAAGGTTGTGTGGAATTAGGCTCCTCAATTCAGGACAGCAACCTCTAAGCAGCCTTCCCTTTTACGCTGCTGAAATGCTTTAGGCAAAAAAGTTGTGAGTTTTGTTACTCTATGTATCCAAGATCAAATCCATCCTGGCGGAGCTGGCTGTACAGGCACATGTCAGTAACCAAAGTCCATCTGGAATACAGAAAACTATATGTTTTATGTCCCCATATGAACTGAATTTATTAGCTGAGCAATAACAGCAGTTACCTTTAATAAAAAAAAAATCTCAAACCCCTTAGTGGCTACAGCATCTGCCAAGGAAGTAAAAGCATTAAGTCCTAGGCCCTAAGGGAGTATGAGTCTACAGCTTCCACACCCCCAGCCAGCACCAAGGCACCAGCCTCAGCAGGATACTCAGAGCAAGAACATCCACCAGCCCTTCTCTTAAATGGGGCCACTAAATTTCCAGGTCACAGGGAAAGCAGATGAGGTCATCTGTGAGCCCTAGGCACTCAAGAAGGAACCAGCATTCCAGATCCTGCTGCTAAGATCTACTTGTGTTTTACATTAGGCAACTACTGGATAAAAACAGAAAAACAAGCAAGGGGATAATTACTCTGAATTCTACTTCTAAGGCCAAATGCTTCACTTTTAAGCATTGCAGTACTGCAACCTTAAAACCTTGTTTTGGAGCTGTATTGAAGACCTCTCAAAATGCCTGTTACATAGTCACACTACCTCTGCTTATCTCCACTGGCACATTCTGGAACTAAACAGATGTGGTTAAAATATTTTGAGAAAAGGAGACTAACCACTAAATTTCTTTGCTGGTGACCGATAAGCAAAGAAGGCAGAAGTTCATCAGTGAAGTTCAGCCTGCCTTAAGGTTTCTAAGAAACATTATTCTTTGAGAAGTAATTTTGTTAGATATTTTATGAAAAAGATACCAAGAGAGTAGTAAAGGAAAATAAGTGCTTGAAATGAAAAACTATTACACTCATAGATGCAATCTTTTCAACTTTGAAAAGCCCTTCTAAGTATTTTTTTAACTACTGATGTTAAGTTATAAATCATTAAGAGACTATTTTTTACCTGAATAGTCTTGACATTGTTTTGAAGTTATCCAAATTTATTATTTTTTAAATGACAAGTATTGCAAAATAAGCTTTATTTCATTGCTTATAGAGTTCTATTTCAACTTTACCTTACTTTATTCATTTGTTAGCTTTTCACTTTTATAAGCACAATATATACTTGTCTTAGATAAGTATGAAAATATACATGCATACAGTTATATCTAAGTATACTGGAAGCTAAAGAAATGTTCTTATGCATTCTTTACACACTTCATGAAATTCAGTTAACATTTAACATTTACCAACACACTATGTATGAGAATAAGCAGTAGCAAAAAAACCGCCACAACCATAAAAAGTTGAAAAATTCCTATTATCATTTTCCCAATTAATTTACTCATACCTGGTGTGGATGGTCGCTCCAACATATTCAAATGATGGTAAATAAAGGCCTGACTGTCATGAACTGTGTCCATATCAATTTCCTCTTCTTCTTGAGAGTTTGAGAACTAAGATATCAGGGAAAAAAATAAGCAGATGATAATAACTTATAGGAACATCATTAAATAGAACTAAAATATTTTGAGGTAAACTGGGGGTGAGAGGGAAAGGAATTGATATCTACCACTGCAAAGGAATAAAACTTCAATAGAATTAAAAGGGTCAGTGTCTTTTCTCCTTTCTAATTTACCATGAAGCTGTGTGAACAAGAGCATTAACTGTCAACTTCAGTTCTTGCCAGCCAATAAAGAATCTGATGGGAAATGATTTCGCCAAAGTAAGCGTAACAACCACTGTACACGTGTACTCAACATGTAACATGTCTTTTGTTTGAACACAGCTTTAAGGGAAGTCAGCAGAAGCCGCTGCTGTTACTCTGAAAATCCTACATATTGTGCAAGTTGAATTTCCATTTCTTACTCTGATTTTGAGTTTGACTTTACTGTCTTCATTCTTCTCTAGTATTTGCCCTGGCTCCAATGGAGACCCGAGTGGCATATCAGCCTTCCTCTTCACCCCCTGCTGATGACCAGAAATGCTGGATGCTGTTTCCTTAATAAGATGATCATCCTCCTGAAGCAGCATTAAAAGATCAAAATTAGAAGATAGCAAGAGCCATGTTTCAGCCTAAAAGAGACCTGATAGCTGAAAACACTTCTGAGTAAAGTGGGTGATTTGAACAAAGTTTTCCCTGTAGTACTGGCAAAAAGTATTTTCTAAAACCCTGTATGGATTTGTGCCAACCTCTCCTACAAACATAGTTTCTCTTTACTTCTATCCCTGCTCCCTCTGCATATCTAGCATTGGCATCTTCTCTGTCCCTTCTCACAATCATGGTACTGTTGGTGTGCAACAACATTTGCTGCCTCTGAATAGCCTTTCTATAAATCTGTGCCTTGCAGACTCTCCTCAGTCCAAATCACAGTTGAAAAACTGTGATAGCCTCCAATCTATGCATGGGGTTTATCTGAATCTTCTTTTATTTAGCTTTAAAAGCTAAATTATTTTGCTGAATGGAAGTCATAACAAGCACTTATAACTTGGAGGTTATTTTTACTTTACAACATTATTTATTAAATAGAGATAAAGTGTTTTGTAAATTACTAGATTATCAACAAAAGCAGGGTCAAAGGAATATAAAAATACCAGGAGAGTCTACTAAGTTACACATATAGTCATTAAAACAGGAGACAGGTGTTCCAAGAAGTCCACTGCACAAAATACAGAAGGGAAGATAAAGTATCCACAGAAGCAAGCATAATTAAAAGCCCACTAAAGCCTAGATAAAAGCCGTATCATAGACTCTCGTGGGCATATGCTGCTCCACTGAACTGCTCTTCCTCTATCCTACAACAGGCACTCTTGCCCCACAGACTCTTTGCCCTGAACAATTTAAATTAATTTTATGAAGTGGTTAACTTTTACCATCCTCAGCAAATTCAGTGCCACAAGTCTATCGGTACTGATTTTAGCACATTTATGCTCTCAGAATATACAGTCTGCTTTAAGGAATATTTGACTCCATCATCATTCTCTCCCCCTGCTGGAAATAACCTGCAAGCTACTGTGATGATTTGCACTCAGAATGCTTCTAAAGAAATGCAATTTAGAAATTAACTATGGGACTGATTAAGTAAAAGTAAACCATCCCATTCAAAGGGTGGAATGAGTTTCAAACATGCTAACCACATGTTCACATTCTCTTTCAGGATTTACTCCCAAGCAGTTTCAATCAAATGTAGTTTTTTAAATTGTTAAGAAAATTCCTCATTATTTCCATATTGATTTTTTTCCCCTCATAATTAAATTTGTCCAACAAAAAGAATTCATCTTGCAGTAGTGGCAGTTATTCTTAAGAAAAGTATGACTTGAATAGCTTGTAAGATCTGTTTTCTAACTACACGATGAATTGTGTGTTAGGACTGAAGCCTTTGAAGCCAGAAAGTTATCAATCGTATTGTATGCCATTTTTCAGAAGTTGTTACAAATCCTTCAGAGCACAGTATTAAAATGGTCAGATTCAAGCGTTCAATGAAGATGTGCTAAAATTCCAACTTTCACATCTCTTAAAGTTGTTTGAGAAGAGGTGTATCTATGTATTTTAAGATGTAATAAATTTACTGTTAAAAGATTTTGTTTTGGAAAATTGCTGAAGTTGCCTACAAGCAGTATTATTAGTCTCCTAAAAAAGTTTTCATCACAGCATCAAACATTTCTGTGAATCACTTCATGTCTCATAAGCAAAATGCAAAATTTTATTAAGAATAGGAAAGATGAGATGAGAAAAAAACAAGTAAAAAGCTTGCATATGCTACGGAAAACAGTTGAAAAAAACCCAAAAAAGTTATGGTGTATGCCAGCTTCTCAAGTGGATGGAATAAAGAGTAGCACAATAAGAAGGCAGCTTAAGTAAAAGCATGAGAAGCTTGAACACAATACAGAATGAAATCAGCAGCCAGTGCAAGGACTCAGAGCCAGCTGAATGGGATGTATGCAGATGGTTTGTGCTTACGGTGTTCTGAAATCCTACTGACTGTCCGTGATTGTTAGTAATATTTACAGGTTCCTGATTATTTGCAACTGATTCAGGGATAATCGTTGGATTAAGTACAGCCTTCTTTTCTTTGAGATTAAGAACAAGTCCAAGCTCTGGTAATGGTAAACAAGAAGGTCTGCTGAGGCCAAAAAGTGTGAAATAGAGGTCCACGGCACCACATCGTAATCTCCAGTCATGTGAAGTTCCTACAATCCAAAAGAGATTATTATTAATACACAGATACAATCTTCTCTTCCCTGACAAAGAAAACAGTTTAAGTGATCTGGATCCACAACAGCATGTTATTTTCTGTGTTTAAGATACACTTCCCTCATTATTCCTGCCACTTATTGACTCAAACTGACCTGCCACATCTTATTTAGAAGAAAGGCTTTAAGTTGTTTGGGTTGTAAACAGCACATGTTTACTAGAACAAGACTGGGAAACTAAGTGCTATAATAACAGGATGAAAAACAAAAAGAAAATAATCACCCCCATATGGTTTTATTTTTGAAGCTTCACTTTAACTTTTACTGTAAGACATTTAAATAGAACATTTTGTTATCAAAATGGCTTCCCACAGTAACGGATTCAGTCGCACTTGCCTATGTATTCCATGAAATGTAGTGAGAGCCTTAAGCCTGACAGATCTGTACCCTCTGAAATGCACTAATAGACAACACAAACCAGCAATGCATAAACATGCTTTTAGATGTCACTACTGTGTCATGTACTTTACTGGATACTCAATAATTTGTATTTATACTGGACGTACGTATTCTTACTGCACAAAACAATACTTAATTGATCTTAATTTTCACTGCAAACTGGGTACTGCTGCTTTTAGGTCTTTATACACAAATGGTCAAAGCACGTTTGGCACCAGTCACAACAGAAAGACATCCAACATCTGATGCAATGCTGCAAATACAGCGATTCTGGTGTTAACTCAACCCAGCTCTTGACTGATTGCGAGTTTATTGAACATATTGTTCCACAGCAGGAATAGAACTATATCTGGTAAACAAGACACAGATGTGCCAACTGCCATGTTAATGTGGCATGCAAGACATAGCACAAAATAAAATGACAAGATCTATCCCTGTAAATACTAAGTTTCATGGGGCTAAATTGTCTTTTGAGTAAGCTTAGCTGTACACACACTTACCCAGTTACAATCGAAAGCAATGTGAATATTAAATCTGGACATTTCTAACATTAAAATACTCTCCAGAGAATGACACTTTCAGAAATATGAATTTTAAAATGATTCTAATAGTTCAACAATAAATAATTTACTCAACTTCTTAAACAAGTACATCCTAAAATGGTATGATGAATTTCCATTCAGTATCTCTCTCCTTTTCCAGCAAACAGCTAAGCTTAAAAATAACTGGTTGCTGCACTTTTCTGCAATCTTTGGAACTTGTAAGCATTATCAATTTAATGCAGATTAACACGAAAAAGAAAAAAAGATTACATATATCAACCAGAGTCTGTTTCCTATTGCACATACTTATGTTAAATGAAAACAATTTATGATTCCAGAATCATGCAGCTGTAAACCCGGCTACTAACTAATCTCACATTAACAAACATTTTTGCAAGGCACCCTGGAATGACACAGGTATCCCTTACAGAAAATAAATTGAAACATTATGTCATCTTGATGCATAGAAATTTAAGTACTTAAAGCCTCATGAATCATAATAAGAATGTATACCCTATTTGTTACTTGCAGAAAGAGGTAATGGTTGTAAGTAACACTGCACACAGTCTTCTCTGAAGAAAAAGGAAAAACAAACTCTCTGATGGGAACATCAAAATTGTTTATTTTCTGTGCCTGACACTTGCCAAATCGTATGAAACTGAACTACTAGTAGTCTCCCCACTTCAGCCCCTGGAGTGTAGTTGTAAACTTTTAAACACTAAAAATAATGATGCACAGAGAACAGACAGCCTTCAACGACCTAAAAAAGCTATATAAACGTTTATATGTAATCTACCTAGTAATGTGCCAGATGTTAAAGGGCAGTTTGTCAGGACTGGATAAAAGTGCTTCAGTAATGAAAAACAGGTCAATGGTAAAGATGCAAGCCCTTCTCTCATTAGGATCTTTCCTAATCACACAAGGCAAATTGAGTCTTAGGTTTGTAATACACTTCTAAAAATCTCATTTAAATTATCTATACAAATGTTATCCCCTCTTATTCTCTCAGAGTTTAGTAAAAGAGGACAAAGAGAGACTATCTAATTAAAGCAAACTATAAAGGAGGTAACACAAACACCATCAGTTGAGGAAACATCTGATTTGAACATCTGCCTCAAGGAATCATTTTATGCCAAAGTACATCACAGCACACTACAGCAGCAGACAAAGGAATGAAAAACAAGGTTGGGTACCCCACACCAGCGAGACAGGTCTGAAACTACGTACATGATATTGAACTTCTGAGACTGAATTTCCAATTTTTAACTATCAAAACTAAAAGAGCTCTTGGCATAATCTGAAGTCTTTAGCACTTTTTTAAAAAGCATTACAATGAAAAATCATCATACAACAAAACAACAAAGAAACAAAAAACAACCTGAATTCATCAGTTTCCAAAGCTGATCTACCAAAGCTTCATTACATAAAGGGGACTCCATGTTCTTGGTAAATGGTGGATTCTTAGTCAGCATATCCAGAATCTTATGCCTGAAAAAGACACAGAACATCTTTATTAAATCCAAATGAATACACTAGGAATATGAAGTTGTTCAGTTTGCAATATTCTTACAATATTTATTCAAGTACAGGATTTCTTCCAAAATTTTAAGCAATGTTTTATCTTTTTAGCTCTCCCTTCTATCTATATTATGCACAGACACAGATTTACCACCAGCAATATAACTTAAAAAGGAAGGAGTAAAGCAGCATGATGTTATTAAACATAAATTTTAACAGTTCAGCACAAAATTGTAGACTACATTAACGTTCTGCTGTTTAGTAACAATCTCTTTTTTGCACACTGACTTTACACTTACAAAGAAGGAGCAACACTGGCAAATAAACTCCTTACATACAGACACCAATGAACTTTTAAATAACTTTAAATGTGTATGACTGATACAAAATGGCAGGATCAAAACCAGTGACTTGTACATTCGTCTGGAAAGGAATGGTGTCACCTCTTAAGTGACAGTGGTGTGTACAGATTCACGTTTGCTTACAATATTTACACTTTGAGCTAAAAGGGGACCCGTTTTTCCCCCACTTTCTTTCTTTAAACTTGGCCTTGACATTTTATGAATGATAATCATTATTTGATCAATTTTTTTATTATTTGAACTATTTTTCCTGGATAGCCAGCTTTCCCCACGCTGCCTTACACATTTGGGACAAGAAAACTCTTACAGATTTCTTTTTCATTTCTTTTAGAAGAGGCTTAAGTATTGCACTCAATTCAAAATTGAAGCACCTCTTTAAAAAGAAAAAAATCAAATTAAATCTCCTTCCTAGACTGAAGCTAAACCTTCTCTAGTGAGTCTAACTGTAGCTGCTTTCATTAACAGGAATGACAGAAATAAAATAGAGAACCTATGCAGCTATGCTCTTTGTAAGAAATCACCTATAGACAGTAAAACTGCTAATACTTATTTTTGAAACTCAATATTTTAATGGTGGACATAAGAAGAAAGTCTTGGGGAAAAATAGTAATTATAAACCTTGGTGTTCAAAGGTTTATAATGAACATGCTAAAATATCCAGTCACTCATTGGTGCAAACAAAGTCGAAGCAGTCAATACTAGACATTACACTGTATTTTCACATGTTATCCTTTCACCCCATCTACAGTCTAACAATTGCTTTACACTCCTTGCTGGCAAAACACTGTGTGCACTATGTCTCAACCTTTATCTTTTCTAAATATCACAGTCTTTTTGCTGTATGCAACATCAGATTTATATCCTTTATTTATGATCAGGAAATGGCCTCTAACATCAGACTTCCACCAGAGGGGTAGAACATAAAAGACAATATAATGGAGAATAAGAACAGAGTATATTAATTTTTGATATGTTAAATGTCAAAACATAAAAATATGTTTCAATTTATATAAAATAATATGAAGATAAAAAACAGTTTTGGGAACAAGTATTAAGCAGTTAAGCATAGGATCAGTTCTAGTGATTCTAGGCCAAAAATTTATTTGGTAGTTCCAGCATTTGTAGAAATACTGGCTCTTCATTTGTTCACTAACCTTATGTAGGGTACAGGATCACTCTGGACCATAGTAAGAAGCCACTGTAGTTCTTCATAGCTTCTATCAACTGCAAAGGCAAATAACATAAAATGCCTATAAATATACATAAACTGGAAGGATTTTGATCAAAACCACAAGTTCCTGAATTAGCATGCAAAGAACTTGAATCAGTGAAACTAAAAAGGAATTTCATTAATTATAATGCAATTTCAAAGTAAAGGGTGGTTTACTTTACACTGCAATAGAAACACGCAGAAAATTCCTTCGTGCCTCAATTACTCAATAGCCACCAATTTGACCACTAGCAGGTAACTCTTGCCACTCATGAGTGTTGACTGGGAAGATCAGAGAGTAAATTATCATCTTGATATTGTGTGCTTCCTAAAATTAACTCATTTAAATATCCTTTCAACAATCAGAAGTATAGTATTTCTACAGGGGATAAAGAATATACAATTCTCGTACACAGGGATCTGCATAAGATTATTATCTATTAATAGGATAGAAACAGGAAGACTACAGGGTTTATGCAACACTGCAAGCATAATCCTCTTGGTAGTCTTCCTTAGTTTTTTAAATCACCACACTTTACAACTAAAATGGATTTTGAAATCTATCAGTATATGCTTTCAGAAAATTGCTGACTGATACTGCTGGAAACGAAATCAGCTTCTAAGTTTAAAGGTTTAATTGTATTAAAAAACCCCTGCGATTGTCAGAGTGACACTGAAAAATAGGAAGCAACACAGGATATCATCATCACTAATTACACAAGAATGAATTTTTTTTAATGTAATGTTTTTTCTCAGGTGCATAACTATAAGATGTTACAGCTGTATTCTCTTTGCATTTCCTCAAAACAACAAAGAGCTTGCTTAGGCTTTGCTTTACTTCAGAATTTGGCATGTATTAATCATTCCTGTATAGACAGCTCCAAAAACATTTCTGCTGCTTTCCATTTTGTGGTCCTAGCAATGTATTTCTTTCTTCTCCAAGCCTACTGCATTTTCAGTTCTAAATAACACAGTTCAACTTTCCTTCCTGATTTCAGTCAGTTTTTTGGTCAACAATTTAAAATACAACTTTTCTAGTCCAGCCAATTCTAATACTTATTATTTCCTTGCTATTTCACTAGATTAAGTTGTTTTTAAAGGAAGAGGCAATTATTTAAATTATGAGAATCAGCACTTCAGTTCTATTAGAAGGTCTTTAAGTACTTTGGACAACTAGAACACAAGATCTCTTCCTGGCTTGGGCGGAGGCAGCCAAGCCATTAACTACATGATAATATTGCTTAGAAGATGGCTGAATAGTCTTCTCCAGGCCACTTGTAAGTCAGCTCTGCTCTTCCTACAATCTAACCAAAACAGAACTGGTTACACTGGTGAGGCACTGAACCGGTCTGGTAAGCCCGCTTTAAAGGTAGAATGTACTGGCTCATGTTCTGCACCATTTAGACCATGGCCACACAGCTCTGGATGATGCCAGAGCAAATTTGTATCCATACAGACCAGAATCACAAGCTGAGATTCGATTTAAAGATCAGAGAAGTGTTCGAAAAGCCAGTCCTAGGACATACTTTTAAGGGATTAGTGAGTGCCTGTGCTCAATGCCATGCGCAGCTGCTTTTCCTGGCTTGTGGCAGAAGGCAGTTAGAACACCCCATACAAAGGTTGTTTCGCATGTAAGAAATAATAATATTGTATAACGATGCAGCAAAGACTCGTAACGTGGCGAACATGTTAAATCACAACCATAAGCAAACTGCAATTATTTTCACTGCTAAAAAAAGGAATTTTAAAATGTTTGTGTTTATTTATTTATTTATTTTTATGAGAAAATGAGAAGTCTAGGAGATGATCCTTTAGGCTGACAGTACCAGATAAGAGAACCAAGAAACACTATACTTCTGTGCTTTAAAAAACAAGTTTATTTCTGCTTGAAATGAAGTAAGTCTTTCCTGCTATTTGACTTATGGTGTAAACTAGGCCTGCTAAACTTCCAAAGATTTGCTACTTATGCATTTAACTTCTCTTCAAATGTAAATAGCAATTATGATGCATTTTCACAAGCAATGACAAATTAAACCTGACCTTGGGCAGAATAATTCTTATTAGCCAGAAGGATCATAGAATCATACAACGGACTAATTTGGAAGGCACCTCTAAAGATCATTTGGTCCAGACTTTGATGGGAAAGGGAGCCTGAGGTTACCTAGCACCCTGTCCAATTTCATCTTAAAAGCCTTCAGCAGTGGGGACTCCACCATGTCCCTGGAGTGGCTGTGCCACTAACTGTTTGTTCTCACTGTAAAAAATTTCTTTCTATTATGAAGATGAAACCTCTCCTGTTGCAACTTGTACCTGTTGCTCCTTACCCTCCCCCTGTGGCTTCTTGAGAAGAGGGAGCCTCCATCCTGCTTGTAGCCACCCTTCAAGTGCTGGAATATTGTGATGAGGTTCCCTGAGCTTTCTCTTATTCAGGGAGAAAAAAAATCTAAATTCTTCAGTCTTCCCTCACAGGGCAGGTTCTCCAGCCCTCTTATCATATTTGTGGCCCTTCTTTGGACCCTCTCCAGTCTACCTGCACCTTTTTTGGATTGTGGGGGACAGAACTGGACACAGTACTTCAGGTATGGACTGACAAGCGCCGAGTAGAGTGGGATGATCATATCTCTCCCTCTGCTAATAGTGCCCCTGTGGAAGCAGCCCAGGATCTGTTTTGCCTTCAATGCTGACTCATGGTCAGCTTGCTGTCCACCAGGGACCCCCAGGTCCCTTTCAGCAATGCTGCTCTCCAGCCAGCCAGACCCTAGCCCGTACTGAGGGGCTCTCTGTTTATGTTGCCCAGATGTAGGACCTTGCACTTGTCCTTGCTGAACTTCATTTTTTCATTTTTGCTTGCCCAGTCTTCCAGCCCGTCCTCTGTAAGATGGCTCTCCATTCTGATGTGTCCACCTCACCACACAGTTTAGTGCCATCAGCAAACTTTGTGAGGCTGCTTTCCATGCTGTTGTCCAGGTAATTTATGAAAATGTTCCCTGGGGGATCCCATTTGTGACAGGCTGCCAACCTGAGTAAAAACCACTGATCGTCACACTCTGAGTGTGGCCCATCACCCAATCTCCTACCCATCCCACAGTTTGTCCAGGAGAAGGTTGTGGGAGAAGAAAGATGTGTAGAATTTCTTATTTCTGGTAGACATAAAAACAAATGATTGCTTTCTGAAGTAAAAATCCTCAAGATTTTTTCAAATTACAAGAGATAGTGTATCATTCTCAATTACAGCAGAGAATCTCTGAGACCCTAAGGTAACACTAATGAGTGGTTATTTATTTAGAATGGTTTGTTGCTACCTCTTCTGAATAACTGCTTTGGCTGGACTATTAATCGTCACATAACTGTCAGAAGCTAACTTAAAAAAGTTAAAAAACCCTGTTCACTTCAATCCAAGTTAAAACAACTGTTCAAGTTCTTATATGCTGCCTCAAGCATATTATAGAGTTATCATGTCTCAAAAAAAGCCTTACTATTAACAGTAAAGAAAACAATTTACTCAGTTCCACGGAGAAATGATGTCTTTTAAAGTAACCTAAAAAAGGGAGTGCTACTCCTACCCTGAGAAATGATAGAAAAACATGGGAGTTCCATGCTGGCCCAGAAAAGAGAGACTTTCCTTTTTACGGAAATTACAAGATCTGTCAGCTTCCTTTACAAGAACTGTTAAAAGGGTAGCTTTGGCACAAGCAGCAGGCATTTGATAGCTGCTGGTCTACATCCAGTATGAACTGGAAACCAGGTAACCGGGAACGACGACAATCAGACCTCTTGGCAATAGATGGCCAAGCATTTCTCCTTCCAAAGCCAAGTTTAGAGCTCCGTAAGACAAGCACTGCTGACTTCTGTAGAGGTACCAGAAGTCAGTTACTGAGCTTCTGCATTTACCCCTGAACCAAAAACTCACCAGTCTTGCAGCAGAAGCAGAAGTTAATGTGTTCATACTGGAAGGTGGCATTTGAGAAATGATACTGGTGACCAGGTAGATAGGTGGCTGTGCTGTGAATTGCAGTGACTTTATAGCAGATAGATATTTGCATCTGCCACCTCTGCATCAGAGGAAAACCCACTGGTGAGGGGCAAGGCACTTAGGTACAGTAATGCTGTAATCCATCATTTCCAGACCTCACAGTGAGGTCACTCAAAAATTATGTTCAGCTCAATCTGTGACTTCCTCAAGTACTCTTCCTACTACTTTTTACCATTCAAGATTTACCTTCATGTAGAGTATTTCCAGCAACTTATCCTACGTGGCTTATACAGTAACCCATCTGATCGGCTGTTTAAAGATGTACTATATTACTTCGCAGTACAAACACTTCCTTATCTGAGTCATTTATTAACTATAAACACCACCCATAAAAGTTCAAGAACTTAATAAGAAAACATTATTTCTATCAGTTTGTCTTTCCAAAGGGTGGGATGAATTACTGAGGAGATTATTCTAAAGCAAGCAGGCTGATGAGTAAGCTTTCCATTCTCCAGCAAATCTTTCCACTAACACTCTATGAAGGGAGGAACAAACCACGTAGCCTAACAGAGGGAGAGAAGCACAGCACCAACAGAGTTCTGAATTCGTACAATGGTTTGAGTTGGAAGGGACCTTAGAGATCATCTAATTCCAACCTCCTTGCCATGGGCAGGGACGTCTTCCACTAGAGATCAGGTTGCTTAAAGACCAATCCAGCCTGGCCTTGAATACTTCCAGGGAGGGGGAATCCACAACCTCTTTGGGCAATCTGTTCCAGTACCTCACAGTGAAGAACTTCTTCCTTAAATATAATCTAAATCTACCCTCTTTCAGTTTAAAGCCATTACCCCTTGTTGTATCACTACAAGCTCTTGTAAAAAGTTCCTCTCAGCTTTCTTGTAAGGCCTCCTCTAGGTACTGGAAAGCTGCTAAAAGGTGTGCCCAGAGTCTTCTCCATGCTGAACAACCCCAACTCTCTCAGTCTTTCTTCATAGAAGTGTTCCAGCCCTCTCATGATTTTTGTAGCCCTCCTCTGGACTTTTGATGTTCTCTTACCACTAGAGCAGGTTGCTCAGAGCCTCATACAGCCTGGTCTTAAAAACCTCCAAGGATGGGGCTTCCACCACCTCTCTGGGCAGCCTGTTCCAGTGTCTCACCACCCTCATGATGAAGAAAGACTTGTCCTTGAACTTCTTATGTTGGGGGCCCCAGAGCTGGGTACAGTACTCCAGGTAGGGTCTCACCAGAGTGGAGAAGAGGGGGACAATCACCTCCCTTGACATTTATTTTCATGCAGCCCAGGCTATGATTGGCTTTCTGGGCTGCAAGTGCACACTGCTGGGTCATGTGGAGCTTCTTATCAACCAGTCTAGTCCTTCTCCTCAGGGCTGCTCTCAATCCATTCTCCACGTGGCCTATTTGTGCTTGGGATTGCCCTGACCCATGTGCAGGACCTTGTAGGAATTCTAGCTGGTGACTCACAGGGTCACCAAATGGTACATGTGCAGTGGGTTATGGATGCAGAATGCATGGTGAATTACAATGAGGATTAAACCTGAGAGTGATAATCAGTGCACAGCCTCCCTTGAAGTTCATAGTTTCTCTGTATGACAGTCTGGTTTCAGTCAGTAAGTGTAGGTCCGAATTCAGCCACATGTATTCTCTCAAAAGACTCAAAATGCCTTAAAACCTCCCACTGCCTATCTAGTTTGAGAAATCTTTGGAGAGAATGGACAGCAGTCAGACTAGAGTAATAAAGCCCTTATAAAAAAACCTGTTATTCATGGAAAAAAGCAAAGGAAACTCTCCGTTACCCTGCAAATGAAAACATCAAGTTTAAGGCAGAATAATTAGAAGTCTACAAACCAGGCTGCTCACAGAGGAAGAACTGAAGTAGATGGCCACTTAGACAGGGACAACCCTTCAAACACAAGAACTGTCACAAATATGCTGAACAGAGAAAGACTAACCCAAATAAGGGAACAGGCCAATGCAGTATTAAATTAATTTTATAAAATGCAAATCATTATAAAGCTATAATTTCTAACTGCTTGTAGAAAATCTACTAGGATTGAATTTCAACTTCAAATGGAATAGTGTCTTTTTTCCAAGGACCTGCATCAGTCAACTAAGATAAGGACAATATTAGAAGAATGGAAACATCTCACAAACATAAACTATGTATAAGGAATGGCAAAGCAGAATCAAGCAATAATCACGGAAATGATCTAAGTTTCCAAAATTTATAACCATAAGAAGCATGCAAAAAGCAAAATAAAGAGATGAGTAAGAAGGTAAAGCAAAACCAAGAACTCTGACTGGCAATTACGGCTGAACTCAACTGAATAAAAATCACTGAAAATGAAGTTTTAAAAAGAAATTACCAAACCCCCTGACCACTACGCATTGTGTTGTCTACTCTTTATTCCAAAACATAGGTATCCGATTCAATCTGCAAGACACTGAGAAACAATGCTCACCACATCTTCACAAAACTTGCATTCCCTAGGGCAAAGCATTAATAGAAATCTCATCTTCTTATCAATACATCTGTCATCACACAGGCTCTTCTGGTGGGCACTATGTCAATCCGATATTAATGAGGTGCAAGTATTACAGTTTTCTAATATAACACAAGTGCTACAAAGGGTCAAAATACTTGAAAAGAAGTACCTTTCGTGTAATCAACGACAGCCTCCAATGCTGCTAATCGGACATCTATGAAGTGCCCATATTCCGCATATGACTTGAAGAGAGCAGGATCACTTGGGACATGACCATTCTTCTGAAGCACTCGAATAGCTTTCAAACAGCTAGATATAGTAGAAAGAGGAAATATACATTAGGTTTATAGAATGACAGACAAGAAGAATAAAATTACTTTCTTCAAAATCAAGTACTGCAGATTTTCTAGAATTATATTATCCAAATTAAGATGTCACAATTACTTTCACAGCTTTAACACATAGCTCTCATTAACTGTGAATTAGGCAGAAACACAAACAAAATTTCCCACCATGTCAAATCCATTGTTTGGTTTCAGTAGAACTGTGCTAACTTACAGAGAAAACACAGCTCAGCTATGTACTCTACAGCTACTGTTACAAAGGCACCTTTTGCAAACCTTTCATAAATGCTCTTCTTAAAGAGGTACAAGCATGATCAAATTATGCCTGCTCTAAAGTCCCCACTGATAGAAATACATGTTGAAAAATAAAGCAATCAAGATGAACTTGCATTATCAGCTTTTGGAAATTGGAAGAAATTTGACATTTCAGATCGCAACACACAAGCTAAAATCTCAAATAGTAACCACACAGAAGGGTACATAAAACCCAGAAAAGTAGCATTAATGTGTTTGCTTTCCATGTGTACAACAACTATTAAACCACACCTGACTGTAATGGTATGCCTGTAACTGGGAAGAAGCTTCTCCATATTTAGGAAACGGGTAATTTCCTCAAGAATAAGTCGAACATCAGGATTCAAGTTATCCAATGTTCGAACTTCATTGTTCACACTGACGGCAGGTGTCACAGAGTTGGCTAGGGCATCAATCAGCTCAGCACGATAGTAGTTGTCTGAAAACTAGATAAAAATAGCATTTAAACACAAGCAACTCTAACCATATATATTCTTTAAAAGCTAAGAAGCATTGAAGCTCTGTTACAGAACGAGATCTGAAAACAAAAAACATGTTTCACCCCTTCCATTATCCTGGTTGTTGCATTTGTTGGCCATGTTAGTAAGCGGCAAAAAGTATGAAAATAAAATTTAGAAAGCAGAAGAATGTACTGGATTTGAATATAGGTTAATTTAAACAAATTGACTGTCTGCGAGATCTGGTAGAAGGTGTCAAATGCACACGTGGAAGGAACATGTGGAAAAAGTGAGGTGGGATCTCTCCTTTGGGGGTAGGGAGATGTTAGCACAACTCACCACATTATGCTTACATCCTCATGTCTAACTCTTTACCTCTCCACTCTCTATTATACTCCAGTAATCTTGCAACAAGTGTCTTCTAACAGTATGTGTTTCACACAAGAAAGTGAGGCTTAAGATGCTTCAGATTTGTTCTATTTAACTTTGGGTACTTAATTTGGAAGATTATGCTATGCTCCTAGCAGTTGTCGACTTCCTCTGTAGCTAGGGAGATGGAATTTTGCATCATCTCAGGATCTTAAAGGTCATCTAATCATCCTTCAGAAGTGGTCTGCATGGGAAGGAACTTTAGATGACAACACTTCCAACTCAGAAGCTTCAATTTAGTGATGGAACAATTAACCTGGGTTTCAGCTGTTGTTTAATTAGATGAAGACAATCCAGTTCTGCAAGCTAGAGCTCACATTCAGAACCCAGAAACTGAGAGTACTGTGTATTGTTAAAAAGGATTATTTATTTTCTTTGCTGTTTCAAATACTCTCCTCAAGGTGCAATCCTCCCCAGCAAACCAGTGCTAAACTTCACATGCTACATGTTAGCTTCATACATATGGGTCCTTTAAATTAAAGAAAAAAAGCAAGTGAAGTATGTGTGCAAATGAAGACAGGCAGGTCCTCTGTAGGACAACAAGCGCAAAGAGCTCTGAAACATTGAAGAAATGCTGCCATAGAAGTGTTAGCTACAGAACATTCTGTAACATTCACTGTTTATTTTACTCTATCCCATTTGCACCAACTCTCCTCACCAGATACATACATAAGTGGCATAAAACATCATGCAGTATATTAACTAAGACTTTTTTAAACAAAAAGTGAGAGATTAAAATAAACACATTCTTTACCTTATTCTTCCTGTTATCGTTATATTTGATCAAATCCAAAATAAACATTAAAACCTCCTTAGGACAGAGGTTGTGAACATCTCTCAGAAGGGCCATGGCAACAGGCATAGTCTGTGTAATTGTAATAACATTAATACTAACATCATTCTTATATTAATGAAATTATAGTTACACCCTGTAAAATGAGCAATTAACAATTAAACAATAGCATATCTCTGAAAAGTTGTATTTAAATGCTTTTTGAAAGTCATACCACATGCTATATAATTTTCAGATCACAAAGTATGTAATTTTGCTCAATAATTAATAACGCAGACATTAGAAAAAAGAATTTATATCCAAGAAAAGCCTCTGAAGTCAATGCATTATCAAAGACATAAAAAGTGAAAAGTAATGAAATACAGAAAATGATGGAACTAATTCTGAGAGAGAAACAATTAGGGAGTTTTCATGTGAGCATGATGTCTAAGCTTCCATTACCAGTAAGATGTACAGATCCAATACAGTCAGTGAAGCCTAAAGAATTATTATCCAGACAGGTATTAGCCTGATAAGGTATTTATTTTAGACTGAGCTAAGCAGCTCTATAGGATTCACTCTCATAGCTTAGGAGTCATAGTCTAGATCTATAAACTTAGGACATGGGATTAAAAGGGAAAAAAGTGTAAGATTTAGTGGGAAGGAATGCAAATGACAAAAAGAGCAGAAAAATACAAAAGAAGGTCCAAGAAAGAGATGTGGGAAGAAGGATGATGCAGATTTGAAGAGTGAGAAAACAAAATTTGAATTTTCTCTCTAATCAGTAATATGAAATCTGTGAAATAAGAACTCAATCATCCAATAATTGAAATGAATCTTAAGAGAAAACCATTGTAATTAACTTTGTTATTCACTGTACAACTAACAACTATAAGTCCCAGTAAAAAAACCTGCATTAACATCGAAATAAGCTGCAGCAATACATGATGTTGGCAATCAACAGAAAGGAGAGGGCAAGGATTCCTTTTAAACATTTCAGTGAAATAAAAAGTTTTACCTTTTGCAGAAAGTAGCTTTGAAAGTTCATGAAGTTGTTGGTCTTCACAATATTTGGACAAGTCTTACAACAAAACATTCGGGTAAAGAGTGACTTCATGGCTGGTGGTCCTGTCCACGTACTTACCATGGAATTTGCAATCTGTGTAATTAGAGGGGAAGGGAAATCATATTAACATCACCACTGAAAGTTTAGCTTGGCTGTAGAAAAATACACATTTCCCAGGATCAAAAAGGGTAACTGCCAAGAACATACTGTCCTTCAAATAGATACGTTTTCATCAACGTATTATCTTATATGAGCTAAGTTTTCACTGCTATCGCCAATATATCCTCTCTGCATTACAGGTAAATTTTATGAAAATCGTTCCACTTGGAAGATGTCTGCAACTTATTATCTTTCCATAATAAACTTCTGTTCTTAATTATTTTCTCATTTATATTTTAGATGAAAATTCTGTGTTTATTAAGCCAAGTTTTCTGACTCTACAGAAGCCAGTGATGGAAGAGGCTTTTGCAATACCAATTTCCCAAATTTACCCTGCCAGTAACCTCAGCCTAGACTTTAAGTAGCCCTCAGCCACCCCAAGATTCAAAGACCACCCCTAAAGTTAAAGGCAAGTCAGCTAACTCTAACTTTAATCATAATTCACAAACAGACTGTGCACTGAGACAAATTTACTGCTATAGTCTGTTTTGATGTCAGGTGGTAAGGTTCCACAAAGACAAAACAGCTTTTGTGCCTTCCCAGCATCCTGGGTTTCATACATGTGCTGCGTGGAGCCATGAAAACCTGCAGACAATTACACCTACACCCAACGCTGGATTAAGCCTGACGACAGACTGCGCGTGTGTGTGCACAAATATATGGGATCAATGGATCCTACAATATAGCAGGAGTATCCATTGTTGAAGACTCACCACAAACTAAGGAAAAACCTGTTTTCACATGGAAGAAAATTAATTTAGTTATTTTCTTTAAAATTATTCAGCTTGTTTCAAAGGGTATTACATATGCAATAAGAAAAAGAAAAGCAAGAGTCTATTTGAAGATGGGTAGCCATCCATTTCACCATTGTGCTAACGTAAGATGGGTGCTTTATTACTGAAAACCATTTTCCCACTAAGTCAGGCTTCAAAAGAACGTCAGAGAGAGAAAGTACTGTGGCCAGACTAGCTTTTTCCCTTTGCAATAATAAGTCATTGAACTACAGATGCAGATGTAGCCTTTTCTGTAAGGTACATAATGACTCTGCTTGCAGAGGAAGTATAATCCTGAAGACTGCTTAGAAACCAGGATGAGGAACTTCAAACTGCAAATGTGACATTTTTGTAGCAATGTAAAATAAAACACAACCCCAAAAATATTATAGAAGTTTCCTATATTTATAAGATAGTCACTATTCCATTAAAATCATGGTGTAAATGTTTAAATGTATTTTTTTAACTTCTATTTAAGCATTTCGTTTTTGCAAGATCCATAAATGAACAACAGCATTTTCAAATTAAGTAAAACAGTAAAATTGTAATAATCTCAGTATTATTTGGTTTTATAATGTGTTCTGACTTGTTTGAATTTATTTATTTTAAAGGCAGGTTTTAAATGTCTCCAGAGGAGACTCCACAACCCCTCCGGGCAGCCTGTTCCACTTCTCTGTCACCCTCACCATGAAAAAGTTTTTCCTTAAATTTCTTTGGAATCTCCTATGCTCCAGTTTGCACCTATTGCCCCTGTCCTATCACTGGACATTGCTGAGAAGAGCCTGGCTCCATCTTCCTGACACTCGCCCTTTACATATCACCCCTCAGTCTCCTCCAAGCTAAAGGCTCCCTCACCCTTTCATCATAAGGTAGATGCTCCACTCCCACCAACTTCTCCCCCTCCCCCCCGGCTAAACACTGAGGAGTTTTATAACTGTGCATGACAGTTACATCTTAGGCCAGTTTTTTATACTATACTGAATTGAAGGACGCAGAAATCGATGGTACTTGCTGTCTTTTTGAGTAGAAATAATGCTAGACAGACTACTTGAATTATGGTGTGGGAACTGCTTGAAAGAGTCCAGTGCGGAGCCACAAAGATGATTAAGGGAGTGGAGCATCTCCCTTATGATGAAAGGACCCAAGTTTTTTTTCATACAATTAGAACTGAGCAAAACTCGTTATGACTATCTGCAGCCCAATTGCCTAAAAATTCAAAGTAAAGAAGTAAAAAAAGTATTGCTTTTGAACATTGTAACAATTGCTCTTTTAATATTTACTTGTGGAATATACACTTTTAAATATTCCAAGTGAATTCATTAAGAAACACGTTAGTTTAAGTCAGATACTGGCAGTTCCAATACTATCAGTATTACATCAGTGTTTCATAATATTAAAATGCTTTGTCACAAACATTTACTGAATTTTGATTTTCAAAATATGGCCAAAGGATTAATTTCTATACAGGAACTGAATTCTTCTCAATAGGTAGACAGGAGAAAGCAAGCTATATGCCAATAATCTGAAATCTACAAATTGTGTCAATAAACATGTCTATTAGTCCACAAAAGTATGTCAACAACATGCATTTTCAGAAATTCTTAGTCTTCCATGTTTCCACTCAGTTGTTTTATATGATTCTCTAATTTTCTTTCTTAATGCTAATATTGTTTAAAGAAAGAAAGATCTTCCCTTTTCAAGGCAATTATTTGGCTTCTGAGTATTTAATTGCAGACCAACATGATGTTTATTTTGTGCCCCTATTCAATCTGAAACAATATAGAGTACCATCTGAATTTACGTTAGACAGATGAGTTTCAGCATTTCAGAGTTCTCAACAGATGGGCCAAGGAGCCTCCCAGTAAAATAAAAAAGAACCCAACACTTTGGCTCTGAAAATAATTGAAGAAAAGTCTTTTACTTCTGCCACTTAATGAAATCTTGAAATATCCCTTGTGGTTTTCATGTCTGACATCTCAATTTTCACAATTATGAAAGCCTTCTGCAGTCTCCATTTACAGACTAAAATAATACAGCTTTCCTTTCAAATCAGTCATGTTAAAAATACTTGGCAAACACTTTTCAGAGGCTAAGTCTCAAGCCAGTTTAAGAACTGTGATGAGTTTTGTCCCATTCTCAAATGTTTACAGTGTCTAACAGATTTCTTCTCTTAGTCCCATCGAGACAAGCTCACCTTTGCAAGGCAGAAGCAGGCCAGCATTCTCACTCGGTAGAAACACTGTTCCTGTTCCAATATATCAGTCAGTGCAAGCCGTGATGCCGGAGTAGGGAACTTTTCCAATGCCAGAATGGCTTCTTCTTGTGCAACCACATCTCTCTCATATCGAAGCTGATACTGCCACATGAAGTCAGATTGTTCAAATTCTACCTTCCTCAGAACTGACATATCAGGGTCTATTCTGATCCAGAGCAAAGGGGAATCAGCACTAAGACAGACATGAAAAACATTAATAGCGTACAACATTTCAAGACTGTAGAAAAATCAAAAGATGTTCTAATTCATTATGAGTTATTTTTAATGTGTTTAGATTCAAAGAACCATAAAAGAATCTAAGTTAGAGGGCACTTTTGAGAGTCACCTGGTCTCATCTCCTCCTTCTAGGATAGCAATTGTATAGCCTCCCAGGACATCTATCCGAACCCCTAAGACACCGAAGTGAATACAGTGGTTTAGTATTTTTAAACCTACAGATCTGTGTTCATCATAAACTACAACGTATTTAATTCTACTTTCTCAGACACTATAACTCATAGGAGAGCAGCACTTTATCACCTTCTACAAGACTACTAAAAATAAAAATCCAACAATGAAAATCTGGTGGTTAACACTGTAAAATAAGGTGGGGTTTTTTATATAGTATTTTTTATCCATAGATGTGAAAGTGCTTTACAAACACACACATTCTATGATGGTAAAAACTGACGAGGGTAACCATGAAAACGCACAGAACTGCAAAGCTAAATGATGACAAAAGTGAAAGTATCAACAGACAGGATTAAAGTTTTAGTCTTACAGATAAAATGACTCAGTTGTATTACACCCAAAGAAGTGTTTTATACTTTAGTATTCACACAGCATGATGACTGGAGAAGTAATCTGTGGGAGCAACAAGCTATGTAATAAAGTCTCTTACTCAGTTTCCACATACTATTGGTAACAGCAAAATACAGACACGGAATTAGGAGGGAGTTTGGAATGATGAAAAGAGTGTAATTATATATGTGATGCGTATTTCTGTACATGTTTATAGAATACCTAAAATTCCTGTCAAAATAACAGCTAGAGAAGAAAGGGTAGTGAAAAGAAGAGTGCATACACACGATTTAGAATAGAAAAGAACGAATGTTATCATATACGCTTGGAGAAGTCCAAACTGGACAGAATGACAGCATCACAGATTAGAAGGCAAGTGGATGGACAATGCATAACTGACTGGCATAAAATCATACACCTGTTCAAAGGTAGTTCTAAGAAGATTGTTGAAGTCCCAGCTCGATGTAACGCAATAGCTACCTGAACATAACTGATCAGGACTACTCACAAACATGCTAATTGCTCTCAAATACAATTAAAAGAATATTTATTCATATGTCAACTATGATACAGAAATTATAACAATGACTCGCTCAATGAAAATATCCTTTAGAAAATTACTTCTTGGCATATTTTAGATCAGGTTAAATTTATGAGAATCTCCAATGCTTTTAAGCTGACAAGCAAACTATCCTTCTCCAAAGAGACACCATTACTTTTCAAAAGATAATTTACTTCCCTCAGCCAGCAAATAAGGCATGAACCCTTTCAGTATTTCTGAGGGCACCTCTGGCTCCAACTCAAGGAGGGTAAAGCAGGTATTTAAATTGAGCAAGAATTTGCTTCCAAAGAGCTAAAAAGTTCCAGCTGAAATGAATGCCAGTATGAATGTCAGTACAAAGCATTTAATCACTTGTTTTCAATCTAAAAGGATTATTTTGTAATTAACCACAGATTTCAAGAACTTGTCTTAGTGCCAGTTAAATGGTCTTCATCGAGGTCCAACAAAAATTGCTCTTACTTTGTTTCAAGCAAAAATTCTTGTTTACATTTTACTTATAAAGTCAGCTGAAAAGATATAATTAGAAATGAGTAAGAAAGAATCGAGAATTTTTTGTATCACCTCATCATGCCTAAGATTTTGTTTTTAGAACTGATTATAGTATTTAACAC
This sequence comes from Ceryle rudis, assembly GCA_033439905.1. Taxonomy (NCBI): domain Eukaryota; kingdom Metazoa; phylum Chordata; class Aves; order Coraciiformes; family Cerylidae; genus Ceryle; species Ceryle rudis. The sequence goes on along the minus strand of JAAGNO010008515.1, from coordinate 28,388 downwards.
ACACATTTTACACTTCACTGGCATTTCCCCAGCTACAGAAGAAGTCTCAAAGAAGGCAAGGAAATGTAGTACAGTCTTGAAATTTGCCAGTCATATGAAGAAGTACAACATTATCAAACCCATCAAAATGCCATGCTTTAGACAAGGAGAACATGGCTCAGTTTCACACTGAGAAACTCCAATAAGCTAACTTACTCCATAGCAGAAAGGTCCATGTCCACCTCTTCTCCATTCATGAGTGGAATCTTTTTCTTCTTATTTCTATTAAAAAAGACAAAGTAGGAAAAAAAAGGTATTAATGACCATACTAGCAATGATAATCTTATAAACAGAGCTTAAGCCTGCAGAAGCACTCTGTGTATTGCAACACACTGAAGAATAATGCTCTCTGCAGCAAAAAACCATTGGGTTGAGCTGTGCATCAGTTCTGTTCAAATAATAATCACCAATACTTTACATTGGTTTAAACTTGACTCCCACCATTTTTACAATTACACCAAAGCACACAACTTTGAGAAGTACAGGTCAAAGTAGTTATTAAAATGCATTAGAAAACAGAGAGAATCCATCTGGGAAGTTACTTTTCTTGCTTGTTAGGTTTAGTGAACATCCCTGGCACTCTTTAACAGAAAACTATGCAAGTGCTTCATTCCTGTATCTTCACATGAGGTACTCCTCTGGCCTGTATTTGTCTTCCCCCTAATTTGTGTTTCCCATTCAAATGTATAATTTGAATAATTTGATTAATCGGAGTCTTCATTCAACTTGTTCTATATAAATAAGCTCTTTATAAAACTTTTATAAAACCACTTGTAATTAAGAACTGCATATAAAATGCTGTGATCCTTATTTGCATCACAGATAAATCTTATTCACTAAGATTAAGAAAATATAAACACGAAATTTAAAAAAAAGCATATATTTATCATCAAATGCACTATACGTTTTCATATAGCTATACTAAAAATACTTGCAGTTTGTGTTCTAGTTCTTACCTTCTGCTTTTAGAATGGCAAGGTATATCATGTTTAAGACTGTTTTCTTCAATCTGCAATGTATGGTTGAATGATCCATCAAGTTCTTGCACTGTCACTTTAAGAGGACCCTTTGAGTTCACAAGATTTTGTTATTAACATTAAAATTATGGTTATTAATGTACATGTCATGCTTGTACATGTAGGTAAAAATACAGAAAATAACCTTACCACATATTTCTGAGTCCCAGGAGAGGTGTAGTCTTGTTTTATTTCCAATTCTAATACATTCCGTTTTCTATTAAATGCGAAGCTACCGTAAAACTTTACCACTCCACTCTGATCCCTAATAAGCAGTATAGGAATTCTAGTGCACAATGCAGTAATTATAAAGAAACATAATTCTCCATGTTGGCATTCTTTACACTTGCTTTATGCCTCTTTGTTTCTAGAATTTCCCATCCCAAGAAAATCAAAACACTGATGTTCGTTCATTAAGTTTTAAAGATTTTTTTTTTTTTCTTTAAACAATTCTTTAATGTACAATAATGTACCTTATGGAGAAAAACTGAAGTACAATGAAAATTATCTATTAAGAAAAAAGTCACTATGAAAACCTGTACTGGACCCCACCACATCCAATGTCCTTTGCATGCTCTCAGAGAAAGTAATTGAGTAAGACTTCAGTAATTTCAGTATGATTTGGTTTACTATGTATTTCAGTTAAATAAAACTCACGGAAAATGTAGACATTAGTTTCCATTTTCTACCCATGCTACATTTAACTCAGTTATTTTATTGCAATTTTTCCAGCTGTGTGACTGCAAGCATTTGTGTGTATGTGTCTGTGTATACCTATATGGGCTTACACATACATGAAAGAACACAATGACTGATAAAAAGTAATCATCTCACTCTGCGTTTTTATCCCAAACAACAATTTCTGCGAATCAACTATTCCTGTGAATAACATCATTCATTATTTGTATGACAGCCATTACTACACTTTATTTATAGTAAAACTGAAACACTAGAATGAAGTGTCTAGTGCATGCTCCCAACAAGTTTCTGACAATATACAACAAAAGTGGGGAAGGAAAATCTGTTCTTTCATGTCCTGATATTTAAAGGAGAAGTTTCTAGATTCAATCATACATGCATTAACAACTTTTCTCCCAAAATATGGCCATTTGGCTAGATACCTCAGACTAGTTCTGTTCATGGTGGCCACCTCCATAAACGTCTTTGACTTTGTCATCAGGTACAGATTAAGGCATTTTTGGTCTTTTCTTCAGCACAATGTTTGAACTCAGCATCAACACAGCACTCGTTAATAGCGTAATACAGTGCTAGTGAATACCAGTAAGATACCCTCCCAAACGATACAAAGACTTGCTGTGGTCTTAGAAGATGGAAAATCTACAACCACAGGTGCAACAGTCTCTGAAGCATGATGGAGATTGCAACCATAGAATTAAACCTAATTTACAGTTTACAGGATCAGCCTTAGGACAAAGCCCAGAGAAAGTAAAAATCCCCAGATCTGAGAGTTACGATTCTTCTTTGCTTACAGAACAGGCAGTTATGATTCAGCCAGTTCAGACAGTGATGCTGACATTCAGGTATAGCTGCAGTGTGAATGTATGCACATACAGAACCCCTATTATCCGCAAGTGTTTGTCACAGCTAAGTATGGAAATTAGTATAATGTGTATTTATACTTTATGAATACTTCTGAGGCAGATAAAATACTAACTTCTCATATTACTCTATCAATATTAATGACACTGTGGTTTTTAGATATTGAGATGCATAAACATTATTAAGTCAGCTCAAATAAACGATGTCCAAATATAAATTACTTCTACTTCTGTTTCCTGTTAGAACAGTAAGGTATGGTTTTGCTGCAGTCACTTATGATTTTAGCCTGCAGTCATGTTAATTAAAACTACCAATTAAACCTGTTAAATGCAGCAAATTCAAAGTTACCCTCATATCAATCCAAAATAAGAAAAGTATTTCTTGACTAGTACCATTGAAACTTAAAGCATCAACAGACAGAGGTTTGTTTTACCTGAAACTGTAGTATTTACACAAGCTATCAAGCTATTGAATGCTAGTGTGTTTTAAACTATCAATCTGTACTTTAGGTTACTTATTTCACAGTGGTTTACTGGAAATCACATCTTAAAATGCACCAGACTATAGCACTTTCCATGTCGAACTTCAGCATATTTCTATGGGCAGTGTCCTCTGGAATCCCTTTAGTATAATTTGGCCTTAAATTCCAGCAGAGTTCTTGTGCTTCTTTCAAAGTAAAACTTAAAATCATGAAATCCTTTCTAGTAAAGAACTTGCAAAAAAGCCAGTATCTCTAAATGACTATGAAAAGAGTGTGAACCTGTGACTCACTTATATATATCTAATTCAAAGAATAATGTACTTAAGTGTTTTAAGCAAAGATATTTCATACCTTTCTTCATATTCCTTTAACAGTGCCAATTAGAAAAAAACCTCATTCTCCATATTAACAATCCAGACCAAGAATAAAAAGGATACACCCACTGCTTTATTAAAGGTTGGATGTCTTTGCCAGAGACATTTGAGATAGATTTCAAAAACCCAGATGTGGAAACCAACATCTGACTCCACATGTGTGACTGGAACTTCTGAGATGAAGCAGTGCTGGCCAGACTCAACAACTTGTTGAAAACCTAAAATGATAAAAAGTTATTACTTTCACTAAATACTTCAATATATAAAATAAGCTGTTCTGTTTAGTTGCAGCTGAACTGCAACTGAATGCCAATAAACTCATTTCCTGATAATCTGCCTCAAAAAACATATTTCAAAATAAAGACATCTCAGAAAAGTAGTTGCTTGTCCATATCAGAAACTGTGCTTTGCAGACACACTTGCACTTTTACTTAAGGCAAACCACCCATGATGCTGAGAAAGCTCTGAACCCCCAGCTTCTTAATATGAGAAATGTTTAATGGTAACAAAATTAAACTAAAAATATCTTTGCTTCTCACTGCTACAGGTACAATTTACCATACAGCTTTTTAACAAAGTTGAATTCAGAGTGGAATACACAGAGAAACACTTTTTGGCATCCATTTTCTAGTTCTAAGCACTTCTACACTACAAACCCACCTACTTTGTTAGTCACTGCAAGCAGGTATGGCCTTCACTGGCCAAGTTACAATGCAGACAGTAAGAGGTGCATTTTTAATCAGTTTTTTCCACCTGAGTTTTCAAAGAATCAGCTTCTTCCAAGTTAAACATACATATACACACACAAAATCACAGAATGGTAGGGGTTGGAAGGGACCTCTGTAGATCAGCTAGTCCAACCACCCTGCCAAGGCAGGTTCACATAGAGATAGTTGCAAGCAATGCGTCCAGGTGGTTTTGAAAGTCTCCAGAGATGGAGACTCCACTACCTCTCTAGGCAGCCCATTCCAGTGCTCTGTAACCCTCAGAGTAAAGAATTTTCTCCTCATGTTTAGACAAAATTTCCTGTATTCACATTTGTGCCCACTGCCTCCTGTCCTGTCACTGGGCACCACTGAAAAAAGACTGGTCCCATCCTCCTGACACCCACCCTTGAAATATTTGTAAGCGTTGATAAGATCCCCCCTCAGTCTTCTCTTCTCCACACTAAAAAGACCTGACTCCCTCAGCCTTTCCTCATAAGAGAGATGTTTTCTAGTCTCCTAATCATCTTTGCAGCCCTTTGCTGTACTCTTCCCAGCAGTTCCTTGTCCTTCAATCCATTAAAAGACTGTCAGCTTCCAAAAATTATCTACACTAAAACAGATCACTGACGATTATCTGCTTTTTAGAAATAAAACAGTGATCAGGTTCTCCGCTTTGCTATTCCTTTTTAAAAACTGCAAACAATTATTAAATATGCAAGGAAAACTTTTAAAAATGTGCATCTCCTGTATTTTCGACAGCTGCTTTTAGTAGCTCTAGCACAAGCACATGCATGTTTTCCTTAAAAAAAAACCCCAAAACATACAAAAAATCAAAAGCAAATAAACAAAAACCTCCAAGAAATCTGAAGTTGACAGGAAAAGATATCACTCAGTTTCTAACTGGGTGTTTGTTTAGCACACTCATCTTTTTTTAAGACACATCACAAAACTTATTTAGTAAAGACAAAAAAAAATACAACTCTGCTGAAGTTTAGCATTTCAGAACAAAATTTTATTCGAGTGCTTCTTCTACTATAAAGATCTGTGCTCCCTCTAGCACTGCAAATTTTACACATTTGATTAGATTAGATCACTGCAACACCAGTTAGGGTCAGTAAAACAGGTCCTCAGTGTTAACAACCGATGACAATAATGCAAAGCAATAAAATAACATTAAAAGAGAATATGCAATATATAAAAAGTATTACAAGTTATGCATAAGAATAACAGCTAACCTTATCCTAACACGCTTATTCTATCCTGCTAAAACTGAATATACAAATGGAATCCTATGACAACATGGTTTGCTCTTCCATAAACTCAATTTAATGAATTGAAATGCAACTAAAGACGAAACGTTGTCTATATTCCACATAATTATTTGAATACCTACCTGTAACATGAACTCCATGCTAATCCTGTTCTCAATCAGTCTCATAACAAGATGTGCTTTACACTGGAACATAGTATAATATTCCCAGGAAAGTGTATGAGGGTGTTTGATAGAAAAATGTAAATGTGATGCAGGGCTGAAAAAGAAAGGAAACCTCAGCTCTCTATTTGCATTCTAAGGAACGAAACTCAAAATATATCTTATCAATCAAGAGTATAGCTCCAAAGATTATTAAATTATTTAAATAAAATAAAAGCTGCAGTTATTTAGGATCTCTTCACTGCTTTAAACTTACAAATTACAACATGTCCACGCACTTGTACAGAAAGGTGACACAGGTGTACATAGCTGGCATACCACAAGTACTGTAGAGAGAACAGCGACAGCTACTACACGCTGTGTATTACCGTGGAGACAGTGGCAGCAGTAGCAACCAGAGAAAGGCATCTGTGACTTGACTCTGCAAATTACTCATGAATTGACATTCCCTCTGCTCCTCTTCCATTTAAAAGTGACTATAATAATATTTTATATTTAAATAAATACTTGTTGCGATTACAGTAAGAGTTTTAAAATTCACAGCACACTTTCATGTAATGAACCAAAGGAATTGCTTGGGTTTTATTTTAGTCAGCAACTTTATGCTTTCAGTACTTCAGCAAACCGATGCCTTTTAAATCGGAAAACATGCCAAGCAAGCCTAGGCAGAGCATCACGTTACAGTTGCCACGCTGTTTCCATAACTTCAACTACCTATGGTGCTCCTTCACACATACCCTTCATGTCTATAAGCAAAATGTTTTAAATGGTTTAAGTTCATTCCATGTCAGAATACAAACAAATGGTGAAATCCTGAAACTTTTAAAAACGGAACTGATTTCTGGATAGCCTTGCTAGCTGTACAGCAGTAAAACACCGAAAGACTTCATTTTTATGAGCTTTAAAACTCATTTTCTTCACCAAGTTTTACATTTCAGCACATTAACATTCTGACCTGTAGCCCAGTTTAAATCTAGAAATGTAGCTGTAATACTGTAATTCTTGAGAAAAATAAGTCTTTTATGCCCTCTTTTCAATTATTTGAGAAGTGGAGATAATTAGAAGGTTCACTTTATTTTATTGATGAACCAAGTCTGTGGTAACTGTATTTTGTTGTGCTATGTTTCTTCTTTTAGTTCTTTTCACAGGACATTTGAGTCCTGTGAAATGAGTAAAATGAATAACAATGAATAACAAACATCTGAAGAAACAGGACCCATACCATGTCAGGCCAACTTCTTAAGAAGTAGAAATCTGGACTTATTTAACGCTGGTTGGTGGAGACTCATAAATTGGCCATTGCAACATAGAGAATGCCAGCTACTGAAAATTTATGAACTCAAAACTATATTCTTCCCCTCTGATTCTCACTTACAGATAACCTAACTAAACCATTTCCAGATGGAAGAGACACCTGATTTGTCAAAAGACTTTAGAAGAAAACATTGAAAGACAGAATGAAATTATTCACACATTGTAATGAACAAAGGTAAGTGCTATAAGCCTGGTCTTTCCTGATCTACCTCAGGAAGAGGCTGGTCTTCCAGAACCTTCAAAGACATATTAAACAAACTTTTTTAACTTTGACTAATCTTTCCATGCAGTTGAACGATGTATGCCAGCAAGAAATGTTGTACCAGGACAGGAACTTAGCTCCCTATCTGCAGCTCTTAAGATTTCAGGAGTTGGCAAGAACCAAGGTAGCCGCAACACCTTAACATTTTCCATCCTTCTATTAACTGGGAGAGTCCCTTGCCTTTCCTCACAAATGTCTCTTTAAACATTTTAAAAAGACACAAAAAGAAAAGCATTTCTGAATTTAAGCAAGTACTATCCTTCTTAGGTATCATAAGTATGTAAGAAGGTACCTTAGGTTTACTACTTGCTGTTCCTAGTTGATAGGCAATTGCTAAAGTTCTCCTGATCAAAATTGCCTTGTTGTTTTGGATACTGCTATATTCCGAGGTAGGGAAGTGTTAGTAACCATGAAGGAATTGAATGCAAGGAGGAAACTGAGGTTATGACTCAGACATTGTATAATAATTTGGCCTGAGCACAAAAACTATTTATCCAGCTTCAAATTATATAGTTGATTGACTGGTAAAATTCTTCTCTTGAAAATTAGAACCAAGCCAGGACTCACATTCTTGGCCTTCTTAAATTTATGAAGTGTTGATTGATTTTGGTACTTTTTACATTATTTAACTGCAAATCAAAACTAAGACAAGTTTGCATTTAATAGTTATGTTTTGTAGTTCATTCAGTATTAATACATTACTTCCGATTATATTTTTTTCAATCTTTGTACTTCTAAATCTTTTATTGAATTGGCATCAAACGAGAAAATTAGCGATATGGACCTAGAACCCTTGTCTAAGTGAAAATGGAACTAGCTCTTCTATGGAAATTTATAATGCTGACGCTCTCAAACATGCTCTGGTCATTCAACATAAACCTGTCAGTATGCCTCTTCCATTTGAAATATACCTATGTAAGTTTCTTGAGGTTTTTAATTTTTACAACAAGGTGACATCAGGACAATCAAAGGCTGAAGAGAACCAAAATCTGAGCGGGAAGAGCACAAAATGAAAATGTAACATACGAAACTTTTTTGGAAGTTTTGAAGCTTTCATCCATACAGCAGTTAATGTGCAGTTTCCTTCCTTTCATTTTTGCCAAGCTATGGGATTGTTGCTTGTTTTTTCTTTAATATGTGCTCAGGAAAGCAGTGCTTGTGTTTCACCAGACACAAACAGAAAGAATCTGTGAGACCTGTGCTTTGCACAGAAATTAATCCATGTGTCTGAAAGGAGTTTTTTTTCCCCTCAAGGATTTATTTCCATGTTCCATTTCTAGTTTAGCTGATAATTTATATTATTAATTAGCTTAATTTTTTCTTAATAAGTAATTTGGGCTGCTATAACACAAATATGCTTGGCAGGTAAACCATATCATAACAACTAGAACAAAGAAATGCAAAAAATATACTGGAGAGAAATATTCTAGTCATCATTATGAAAATACCCCCCCTAAATACAAATGATTTCCCAGAGGCAGGAACACATACTTAATTTACATACAAGGCAACTTTCCTATCTACAAGAAACAGCAAGTTATAATTTATATTTAAGTGATGTTATGATTATTCCTAACAAGCTGTAATAAAATGAAGTAGTGAAATAGCTGTAGAAAGTGTCTAACAGCAGTACACCGCATAAAGGAAATATATATTTAAGAGCATTAGAACAGGATATTGTAAATTATTTGTGTCCACTTCTAGAATAAATAAAACTAATAAAATTACCAGTAACAAAGAGACTTTTATTTTTGTACATTTCCCTTTTTTAAATGTGTGTCCTTTTTCTCTGGTTTCATCTGACCCTACTAACGTGAATTTAGTTTCTTTGTATAGGGAAGTATATTGCCAAATTGTTAACGCTGCCAATTAAAGTCTGCCAAGACCTAGTCCAGGACCCCAAATCTTCCTTAAAAAAGGACATCATCACGAATAGAATGCCCTAAAATAACTGCTGCAAGCTGTAACTTGCTTTTCAGATGTCTATGTAACAAAAGCATCTAGGTACTTGGTCTGCTTCACTACTTGAAAGAACAGGACGGTGAACCAAATCAAAATCCATCATGAGAAGGCAAGCAAAACGGAGTAATAGCTTGGCAGACACACACATACACAAGCTGCATCTGTGATTGTCAACATCTGGAAAACACAGTCGTTGTTGAGGATTTACCCAGCTGGGAAACTAACAACCATGTCCTATTCCTGATTTCAGGAAACACTTTTTTCTTTCAATCCCTCAAAAAAAGGTTCTATTCATATTTTAAATGGGTTAATTGTATAATTAATTCAGTTCTAAATCTAGAGTTTTCATTTAAAGGAAAAAAATCTGGATTTGCACACACTTAATTGCATAAATACCATTGCTGCAGATAATTTTGGATGCATTTTTATAATACAGGAGCTTCTGCTGCAGTAAAGACTTAAGAAATTCACATATTCTGTCACTCCACCTGTACATGCTCAACCTCACAGTTTTGCACATGCTGCTTATGAGTTTCCAAAGAGCAACTCTTCATGAGATGTGTCACAGCTAGATCAACTTATTCAAGAAAAGCAAAAAGTTGTCACTGAAACCTGGATGAACTTACTGATCTGACTCCTAGTAATACTCTTCTACCTCCAGTGGTTAGCACTACTCAGTGGATAGTACAGGAGTATCACAAAAGAGGTAAGGGGAAAATTCCTAAGCTCGCAATAGTGAAGCTACAATTATTGAGAAAACGCAAATCCAGGCAGTTGAGAGTTACCAGTGGTACTTCACAGATGACTGGTCTAATAGGTTTTTTCCAAATGATTAAGAAATCTCAGTATAAAATTGCAAGTTGGTAACTGAGAGTAGAAAATAAAAAGAGCAAAGGAAAAGAAAACCGATGATACCGTAAAAAGCCCGAAGATTACCAACCACTCCTGAAATAGTTCAGGACAAAATTCTGGCTCCATATTCTCTCTCCTCTAACTAAAAAGTAATTTCATAACAGTATTAAAAACATTCATTACGGTTAATTCCCGTCAAGATTTAAAGTGAAAGAAAAATAAAACAATGGTACAACCTACTCAAAATGTACTTTATGAGGCTGGTAATACGTGCCTTCGGCAGCTGAAGATCTTCAGCCTTTGGTCTTCTGTTATACAACATACCCAAGGCATATATTAATGGCCTCATAAAAACATACCATGTAATGACTTGTGGCTTAAATAAACATACTTGTCTTTCTCTTTTCCTCCTCCAAATATTGGATGCAGTAAAACTCCACCAGTCTTCAGTTCATATGCCACTATTTGATCTAACTCCTAAAAAGTACAACACATGTAAGCAAGTATAATTTTGAAAAACAGATAAAATTATTTAAAGAATTCAGGAAAGCTTTTCATATCATTGTTCAAGCCATGCCTCCTAATTAAACATAGTCACAAATAGAAAGAGCATTTTAAAATCAGGGGCGTTCCTCAGTGAAACAACAATAAACCAGTAGCAATTAGCAGTTAATACTTTTGCTGGGTCTGAATTGTGGGTCAGCTCACAACAGTATTTAACTGTAATATATCTAAAGAGTATTGGTGTTCAATAAATACATTGTCTCTGACCAAAAGAAATACAGATGATTGTCATTTTCATGTAGCAGGAAGTAGTACTCGGTATACCTACCGAGTAGACTGCAGCACAGAAGCTCACCTTGACCTGTGCCCAAGCCAGACAGAAGCTGGCTCTGAAATGAACATGAGTTTGAATTTGTGTGGTGCTGTGCCCAGGTTAACAAGCACGCTTCAAGGCAGGATCTTTGTGTATGGGCGCCCCACCACCCAACAGCGAATATGGCTTTTTAATCAAATTGGGTCAGCTTGAGCGTCACTCCTGAGTGAACTGACATCTTTCTGCAACCCAACATTAGACAAAGAATCTCCGAATGTTGATATATATTGATATTTACTGATTCATACCAACTTACATACTTTCATATATTGATAATACATGCAAAGAGTAAGGGTAGAAATGGAAGCTGTGACAGTAGCTCCTCTTAGTTCTATGCAGAAGCACGTAGCTAACTCATAGGGAAGAATATGAGCAACTAATATGCAGGAGCAACTTTTGCATGCAGCAGTGAACTCTCAAGACAGACCTTTACCCAGGTCTGCTGTTCTCTACAGCACGCACAGACAGCCCACAGCTGGTGAGCTGAATGTACATTAGGCAGATAAGGATGTGGTCCTGGATACCCATGTGAGGAAAGGATGTAAATGGAGCCCATGGGGGTAAGAATATTTTTTTTTTTTTTATAGGAAGAGTAAGAGAACGTGGTGAGAAGAAGAAGATATACATCCTCCTGTGAATGAATGCTAGTGGCAAAGAATGAGAAGTCACTGCTGCAATCACCAGGAAGTACCTGTCTCGGAGCATTACATCCGGAAATGTAAAGATATAGGGAGAAATTTCCTTTTTCCCAGAGAAGAAATCTCTTCAACAGGAAGTTTTTTACTGTTTTATTATTTCATTTAGTACTTAAATGATACTAAAAGATACCTGACCCATTACTGATCCAAGCTCACACTGGAGCCCTTCTGAGCTATATAGATGGCCATCACAATATAACAAATTCACCAAATTATGATTCCCATATTCTATTCTATGTGTTAAAAAAGTAAGCCTAAACAAAAAGAAGAAAACTAATTGCATTGAAAGACAATGTCAGAAAACAGTCACAGAAACATATTTTAGTTAGTATGTTCAGTGTTTTTCCTTGTAGAAAGTGGTAAAAATGTTTCTGCTCTAAACGCTTATTTAGATTGCAACACAAAACTATATTCTGGTTTTAGACTGCATCTTCTTTGATGTAAAATGTCTGAAAGATATAGAAAATACTACTATTATGTTGTTACCTGTTTGATCCAGTGGCGATACTCATTAACACCAAAGGTTTTTTTCATCCAAAGGCCATAAATGTAACCAGAGATTCCCTTTAGCACCCATTCATCTGACCTATAATAAGAAAGAAGCATGAATTACAGCACTTCAGAAAGGATGGTATTTTTGACCAGCTCAAAATATCCACAAATTTCGGCAGGTTATGTAACTTCTCTAAGTCAATAGGAGTTTGATGAGCTGTGAACCAATTTATGTAACTTGGCACCTGGATGGGACTGATGAAACTGAAAAGCCAGGGAAAACTGAACTTTTACCAGAGAGACCCAGATTAAAATATAAAACCAAATTATTTTAGCTAAAACAGTAACAATAAAAAAGTGGAAATGGACCCTAAAGTTAAAGCAACTGCTAATCTATATGATCTTAATTTCTCGATAAACATCAACGCAATGCAGAAGATTAGGACAGCAAATAGACAAAATACCTATGTCACAATGTGGTGGACACCCATTTAAACATCTCTTCTGAGAGTTATGTTTTAAGAAAGAAAAATATGGATAAAAACTACAAAATTATCATAATGAAGAATTCTAATTACATATAGGGCATGATGAAGTTAATAAAATAAGACATTAAAAAAGGGAATCATGAGGGTGAAAAGTTGTCTTCACCACAGAAGCAGGCTAGAAATAATGGGCTCCTTGTCCTAAATATATACAGTGTATGCAAAAGACCTTAAAATAAATACTGATCAAAACTGAAAGAGACAGCTGGGGGAGATTTTCTAAGAGACGAAGTTATAGGCACCCTACCACTCCAACGAATTTGCCCATTTGACACTAGTTTCTGCATTCCCCTCCCTGAACTTCTTTGTAATTTATTAGTTCTGTGCTCCACAAGTAATTCCTGTGCAGGCTACACTTCTTCATCCAAAATATGTGACAGAAATTTACTGATGATACGAAAGACTCTCCCTTCTAAAAATTTCAGGTGCCAAAAGCACACTACAACATTCAGTAGCAATAATTTCTGAGAGAAGACATGTTCAATCTCTACAGTCTTTCGAATCCTTATATCTCACATTCTCCTTTCAAACAAACAAACACTCACTCAAGGATTTTCATTTATTGAGTTGATTTTATTATTTTTCCTTTTTTTTTCTTTTACTCTTTCTTCTACAGTTACTGTTTCACTTATTCTTCTGATAAAATGCAACATACAAATTAAAATGTCAGTTCCCTAGATTTTCCCCATTTTCTAGAGAGTACAATGGTAAAGCACTTACCAGGACATTCTGGATATAAAACATCCAAAGAACTGCTGGGCCAGGGCCTGTGCTAAGCACCTCCTTGTCAGCGGAGTTTCATCTATAATCATTGCGCTGTGTAAGAGATTTGTGCTGGACCCCCATAAAAACAAAATAACACAATATGAACACCAGCTCCAAAGAAACAAAATAGAGACCTTGCTTTAAAAGCCAAAACAAATCTTTCACTGTTTTACCAATGAGATAGCAACATCTTTTTTTTTTTTTTTAATATCCTTAATTCAGGCAGATCTCCTGCTATTATCATCTACATACAAATATATACACTTTGGTGTAAAGCCAAAATAGTTTGGTTTAACTGGTGAAACTCTTTCAAATTCCTGGTACTCTCTCCCAGCTGAAGAAAAATAAAACACAATCAAACTTCTGCACTTAATTTGATCTAAAATATTTCATGCATGGTGTTTCTAATTCAGAAATAAAACCACTGCCAATTTTTTTCTTAAAGAAGATAGAAATCCAACATCTTTATAACAGATAATATTGGAAATGGTGTTAAAAGTCTGCAATGTCAACAAAAGCCAGTCTTTTCAAACTAGAGAGCCCAAAACTCAGGCTACAAAAATAATAAGAGCTTCACATATTTCTGAATAATCTTGGATCTAGAGCTTCCAGGCCTGTGGATTTAGAAGGTGTAATTTTCTCAAATACTAACCTGAAAATACTCATGGATGCATAAGCAGCTACTTCAACATAAGCCTCATCTATGAAAACAGTCTTGAAACAGGAGTATGGATAGCGGCAAGTAAGAATCTCCTCATAAAATTCAAACACTTCATGAAGGTATGATGTGGTATGTTTGAGCAATGGAAGAAGCTGTGGTAAGCAAAAGTGAGTCACCTAGAAAGAAAGGAAAAGTTGGTACAAGACTGACGTATTTAAATCCATGAATATCAAGTACATTACATAACAGGAAAAAAAAAAAAAAACCAGAACACAACAAAAGCATAGCTGCTGTAAATTTAATAGAAAAAAGCATTTTTAAGCTGTGATAATGACTGTCATGGCAGAAACGTGCACCATCTTACTTGTCACAGCAACAACAGGAAAATAATTTTAACAGCTAATTCACAATAACAATATCTACCTAATGATGTCTATCATTTAAAAACATCTGATGTTTTCCTTTGATTTTGCAATCCAATGTCTTTTAGAGATAATATTTTTCTTTTATGCAATAAAGAATTGCCTATTTTCAAATCAGTTACACAATGGTGCCATTTAGAAGACTTGTTACAGCTAAAACTACAAGTAACTTTTGATATTACAGGTTTTTTTTCCACAAACTTATGATGTAGGCAACAACACTGCCTTCAGTAGTGACACAGGAACCAGGCTGAGAATGATAAATAACTTCAAGTCAGTTCTGCAGAAGTCAAACTCTACAGAAATTTATCAGTTTGGGTTTTTCAATTATAAACACCTGATTTTTAACAGCTATTCTCTTTCACAAGTGAGCATGTCCCACCAGTAAAAGTCAACAGAATAGCCCTGCTGAGGACTAAGCTGTGATGTTTGTCTTTGGAGCAAGTAAACATAGCAATTCCCCTGCATTTTCCTATCATGCTTTCCGAAGAAGAATACACAGGCCAATCTTTGCTGGTAATTTAATCTGCCTGCCACGTCCATCTTTATCCATCCTGAAACTACAGATGTAAACATAAACTGGAGGACTTCATCATTATGGCAACAATCTGCTAAGCATGAAAACTCAAGTTTCGGTCAGAAGACTACTAATTGTGGAGCAATAATTTTCATGTACTGTTAGAAAAAAGGATGGGTTTAAAGCTATTTTGAGAAATACGCTTTTATGAATTCCAACTGAATTAGTCCCATAAATTCAGACTAAACAAAGGCTTTACTGTGGAGATTAAATGCAGAAATTAATGGACAAGTTTTGGTATATACCTGTACTAATGGAGGTCACATCTAGACATACCTGTATTTGATCAATATATACTCACTGAAACATAAAAATAATCACTAATTCTTTACACACACTCATAAAAAGGAGGCCTCTGTGAAGATTATTACCTCATGCATGTATGGATCAACAAGGATTTCAAAAGGTCCTATGGCCAAGGAGATGTTAGAAGCTGCTGTTGGAATAGTCAGCATGTAATGAAAAGTCTTCTTTCTCATATCGTGGGTATACACAGTTTCCACCAAATCTCCATTTGAAACAGCCACCATTGCAGCATCCACAGTATACTCAAGTTTCCAGGTACATAACTCGGAATATGAATCAACGCAAGGAAACCAAAATCTAGGGAAGTTAGGATCGGGGGAAAAATGGTTAACAATTATACTTAATAATTATACCCTCTTTTTCACAGATGATTTTTCTCTCAAGTTCCAAACTATCCCCTTTAAATACTCTGAATGTTGACATACTGACTCCTACTATACATTAATTTTATAAAGCACTGCAACAGTCCTTGCTCAGCTTCTGATGAGCTTTGCAGCTCAGGACTAGAAATCCTAACTACTAATCATTAGCTGCTACTTCACATCAGTAAGCTCCTTTCAAGCACAAAATAAGTTTTAGAATTTTTTACTTAGAAGAATTCAAAGAAGTTATTTGTATTTCCTACACTTTGAGATTAAGGCCTAATATTCAAAGATTGTCTTCTTACCTTGTAGAATTTTGATAACCACAGGAAAAGACATGAGCCCCTCTTTCTGCCATGCTGCCCTCCATGTTGGGTACCACAAAATGAAGACCTCCTTTTGGCTGGTCCAGGGAAAAGTTTATATGCACCTTCAGGACTTTTAACTCTGCAGCACCAAGACCAAAATTGGAGTAAATATATACAATTTATGTGAAAGTTATTTCAGAATAATAATTCAGTTTTGGACTCCTGCTCTTTCAAGATTATGTGTTTATTTGAATCTCAGGGACCTTGAGATCCATTTTGTAAAATCAAAAGCTTAAAAATTGAGACCTCTTTAGCTTAACTTATAAGAATATTTATTCATTAATAACAACTGCAATTGGAGTCACGTTTCATCTTCCAACTCCCCAAATCTAAAGAATATTTATATACTGATTGTACCCTAACCATGACCTCTTTTGTACCTTGCTGAAATAATTTTCTACAACAACTGCATCTAACAGGCACATTCTTAAATGATGTTTTTGTCATTTGCAATTTCTTAAACCTTTTATTATAGTTAAAGCTTTTCCTGCAACTTAAGTGTCTTTGCTTTTGTTTAATTTCACAGAAAACTCACCTATGAATAGACTGTCAAGAAAAGAAATTCAAGAATATGGTGAAATTTATCCAGCAAGTGTCACCATATTTTGGCATTCAAACTTTGAAAAGAAAAATTGTACCTGTTTGAATATTTTCCCACTCTAGGCTTCCAAGTAAGACAACAGGAACTTAGATAAAGAATTAAAATTAAAAAAAAAAGTGACCCATTATAGTGTATCTGACAAAACTGTTTGAGTAAGCTTCACGATACAGTTGTTATTCTCTCACAGGTCTCATAAATCCATGGGAAAAAAATGATAAAAACCACATAAGAAAACAATACAAGAAACATAAAATCCGTGCAAGAAAATAATCAACATTGGAGAGTGAGTTATTAAAAGAGTTACTTGATTCAGGGTCTAGAAAGTAAATATATAAAGTAGTCTACTTTTCACAGATTAATTTTAAAATGACCATTCTTCAAAGTAACATGGGAAAAAAGTAATTAGCTTTTTAAAAAAAATATGTATGTAGACATATCCTTGTAAATTATTTTCTTTGTTGGATCGTATATATTGTAAGCAGCTTCACAGTTACAATTTAGCACCCAGTATACTCCATTACACCTACTTCCTCATATAAACTTCTGAGCTCATGAGCACCTAAGAGTTTGTTTGCAAAGGGTCTTAAGAAACCTTGCGACCACTTCTCCGTATTACTGAGAAGTGTGAAGGTATTTCTCAGACTTCAACTGGAATGATATGGGTGAGAAAAAAAAGAAACAGTAATCATCATTTCATAAAATAATGTAACACTACTTCTGTTTATTTTAATCTATTATCTTCCTATGCCAACTTGTAGCTAACTACTCTGTGGCATCTTAAATAAAGCTTTCAGTATGGTCTCTTTACCATCAACATGTTTCCACAGCTCCGAGGGAACCTTAATGCACAGTTCTCCATTTCCAGCATCTGGGTCCACAGCACTGACTGCGGCAGCATAGGCATTGGAAAAATAGTTGAGATTCCTCCTGTCAGAAATACCCAGTTAATTCTTAAAGTACACATTGAACTACAAAAAACAACTTTGGAAGTTATATGATTTCTATACTGAATTTTATGGTGCATGTTCAACCAAGTATTTAGCTTGGGTTTTACAGAATTAGAGAAAAAAAAAGGAGTAAAGATTAAATTTAAAAAAACAGAACTTAAAACTAGAATCTTACAGAAGTGATATATGATCAAGAAGACTTAAGCAGTAATAATCCTCAATTAATTACATATGCTCAGTGTTCTTTTCTTGCCAATAAGATTAATATTTACATTAATTGGAATAGAAATGAAAAGTTCTTTTGGGGAATATTTTGGATTAAGTTTGTGTGTTTATTCTAAAGTTCTGTTTAGAAGATCTGTCTTCTCATATACTGCAGTTTTGTTTTTATGTTGCTTTTCTAAATGTAGTAAGATTTTAGCTTGGCAACGATATTTTCCCCCTCTTAACTTGATGGATAGGAAGAGTTTTATTTTATGCACTTGTAAATATCACATCATATATTAGATGCTAGAATTTTGGCATTAATACACACAGAAGTATGTATTATGCTTTTTAGTCTCTAGAAACATTTTTAAGTGTTACCATCATTAGTCTAGCTAGGATGAAGAATACTGTCTTTATTATTTAATGTGATTATGTTCAGATACTGGAGAAATGACCAGTCAAGTTCAGAAATAACCCTGCTTGTGCATCTTTATGTGATAGATTTTATACTCTTTCAAAATGTATTTTTAAACTGTATAAAACATGGGAGCAAAACCTTTCTTAGTTCTAATCCTCTAGTACACAGAGATTTTCAAAAGTTCGCACAATTCTTACCTGAAGAGAAAGTATTTGAATTACTTGTCACTTTTTTTTCCAGAATTTAGGTACCACTGATGAAGCCAACCACTGTGGAGGCAGAGCCACAATCAAACATAAAGCTACCGCAGAATCACAGAATGCTTTTGGGTTGGAAGGGACCTTTAAAGGTCAACTAGTCCAACCCCCCTGCAGTGAGCAGGGACATCTTCAACCAGATCAGGTTGCTCAGAGCACCCACCCACCACACCTTGAACCTTTCCAGGGATAGGGCATCATCTACCACCTCTCTAGGCAACATGTTCCAGTGTTTCACCATCCTCATCATAAATAAATAATTTCTTCTAGTGTAAATCTACTCTCCTTTAGTTCAAAACCATTACCCTTTGTCCTACCATAACAGGCCCAGTTAAAAATTTTGACCCCATTTTTCTTGTAAACCCCCTTTAAGTATTGAAAGGCCACAATAAGGTGTCCCTGGAACTTCCTCTTCTCCAGGCTGAACAACTCTCAACTCTCTCCGTCTTTCCTGATAAGAGGTGTGTTCCATCCCTATGATCATTTTCGTGGCCCTCCTCTGGACTTGCTCCAACAGGTCCATGCCTGTCTTGTGTTGGGTGCTCCAGAGCTGGACACAGTACTCCAGGTGAGGTCTCACCAGAGCGGAGTGTCAGAATCACCTCCCTTGACCTGCTGCCACACTTCTTTTGATGCAGCCCAAGACACAGGCCTTCTTGGCTGCAAGCACACATGCCCAGCTCATGTTCAGCTTTTCATTCATCAGTACCCCAAGTCCTTTTCTGCAGGGCTACTCTTGATCCCTTCATCCCCCAGCCTGTACTGACACCAGGGGTTGCCCCGACCCAAGTTCAGGATTACTGCACCACGATGGAGTATGTTAACTTTTGGCTGTGAACACCACTATTCCATGGAATCTGAAGTCTACACAAAGCAGACATGATCTCATCTCAGGGTTTTTCTTTCATCTAACCATTCTCTATTCACCACCCACAGCAAAAAAAAGCATTCAACCCAAATTGCAGTCCCTTACTTGGAAGAATGTAGGGTAATTAACCATGCCAGCATCGTCCTGTAAGTCTAGGTATGTCAAACACCATGCTTATATTTCTAGCCTTCTACATCTAAAAAACTTTACTAAAACACTGAAACATATTGAGAACATATTTTCATGCAGTTCTTCATCTTTGGCAATAATAGTGCACAAATTCCCTGGCACCACTACCAAGACTGAGAATGTTAGAAGCAGTAAACTCGTCTACTTTGCTTGGAAGCTTCTGAAAATAGGACATGAATAGTAAATGCAAGCATATGAGCAGAGAAACACACAAATCCCAAGTTTTAATACACAAGTATTTTTTTCCTTTTTCATAGCTGAAAGTGTACCTAAAGATAGGATATAACACCTAAAATTTTTGAAAGCCCAAGGTTAAATTTGTACACGGGAATATCCTACAACTAGGGCTACAGCTCCAGAACAATTCAAACCAACTTGAAGTCCAGCCGATGCGCTGTCTCCTACTCTTAGCCACACATTCCTACTCCCTCACTCATTAAGGAGACTACTGTTCATCCGCCTCTGCGGTGATGCAGCTGAAAGTGTCAAATGGAAAAAAAAACCCAAACTGTTGGAGTTTTCTGCAAACAGCTTTCAGTTGGTTTAGCTGCCTGATCTGACATACTGAGGAGTCAAAGAAGTGCTACTACGGAAGCATGGGAGACTGTCAGTGGGATCATAACCACCCCAATCAATGCTGGTTTAACTTGTCTTCAAATGGCATTCTAGGAAGGAAAACAAATACCATTGGAAAAACACTCTTTTAAAAAAAAGACTGCATGACTGAAGCCTATCTTAGTAATTAAAGAAACTAAAACCAGAAAACAAGAGTAACATTCTGTTATAATCTCAAAGTTTGTAATCTAGACTCGTTCTGAGAAGTACTGATAGGGGATCCCTTTTCAACACATCTGTGAGGATTAGTTCCAAGTCTGAGGATCATGATGAACTTGTGGTTACATTTTAAACACCAAAGGATCTATAGACAGGAAAAGGTTATGATTTTATATCAAGAAAGGTAGACTCCAGAGGGCTTAACATTTTATGGAAAACAGTCTATTCTGATATTTCTGTTTTTGTGAAGTGTTCCAATTCAAATGGGTGATTCATTGTAAAAGGAAGCCATTAAAGGCTTAGTACCACAGATTAATCTTTTCATAGGTTGAACTATTCTCAATAAACTGGATATGGCCATTTTAAGAAAAACAGAGCACATGCCAAAAGTTGCAGCCCAAGGAACAAAGATAAATTTTCCTAATGTTAAGTGTAGATTGACAATGAAAAAGTAGTATGCATTCATGGTTTTTTTCCTGGTAGAGATACATTTTATTATTAGAATTCACACAAAACACTGTCACAACCCAAGTACATGCTTATTGACTGACTGGAAACAGGCAGTCGTGAAGAGACTTTTTTTGAAGCTACTCATTGATTTCAAATACCTTCATGTCAACTTTCCATAGCACCTCCCTCTATTAGCTACAACAGTGTTCTTTAACTGTTAAACAGCCCAAACACATAGTCTCTAAACCACTTTCTTCCTATGGTACTTAACATGGCAAAATAAGTTCTTTGATCCACGTGTAATTCATTACTCTCTATTCATACCGATAATTCATTTAACATTATACTATGCTTCCCAGATACAATTAGCACTTGGTTTTGGAGTCCTAACCCTAGATATATGATATAGCACATATTATGTATAGTGTGGTTTATGTATTTAACATGTGCACATAGGTAATGTATTAAGGCAAAATTTGAAACTTTGTCACAGTGAAAAACCTGATTTTCATTCTTGGCCAAGTTTAAGGGCTTTGCCATCACTTTCTTCAAAGGTTCCCTGCGTGTCTGTTTATTTCTAACAAAGTCTATCAGGACTTTACAACTTATATAAGCATCATACCAGTGGAAATGAAGACTATTTATCACAGCAAAACAATGCCTGCTCAGTCTAGTGGTAATTTTTCTATTTTGTGCATAGGCTAAAGGCTTGATTACTGACTTCTCAGAGGAAAGAATATTGCAAGACATGCCCCGGAGGCTTACTGATGCTTGTCACTAAAGCAACAGTGAAGCTGGAGGGTATCAAAACATCTTCATAATTTTAATGTTTAAAAACTACAAGCTTCAAATTAAAAAAAAAAAAAGAAAAAAAGGGCTCAACAAGTGAATGAGCAGGTATACACTGTTGAAGGTTAAAATTATACTGAATAGAGTACCTATGCACAGGAATGTATTATGTGCACATTAACTAGCTATATAAAGTATCCTTTACACAGAAGTAGTAATAAAATGCAATAGCTTCTCAACCCTGCATCACAGTTATCACACAAACTTGTGTGGCACATAACCAGGCAATAGCAGGATCATCACAAAAATCACTTATCACACATCAAACCACTGCATTAAAACTCCAAACTTTTGCTGCTGCTATTTAACAGTTTAGAATCTTACCCACAGAATTAAGAAAACAGGGATCTCCTTTGCCCTTTTTAACATGAAAGGGGCTGAGATAAAAACAGTTGTCTCAGTATTCAGAATACACACTATGGGATTTCTGCACACTGTAGCCCAGAAAAATAAATCGCACTTCCCTTATATTGACAGAATAGAGAAAGCAACAATTTACAAGGAAAAGAGGGAAGATGAGGCCAGAGGCAGATGTAACACTCAAAACCAGCATCCCTAAACCAAGACTCAAATAGACATTCACCAACACCATGCGCAGTCTTTCCAAGATTTAAAACTCGAGCAAAATGGGATTCTCTGCCACCTTGTGTACATATGGTAAAATTATCTGAATTTTTTTATACCTTATGGCACTGTTCATATGTTTGCTCATTCAGGGAGGAAGTGACTGCATTATGTTAGTTTATTTATTATTCTAATATGAAAAAGCTACTATGTCCTGGAGCCTCAGAAGGAAATTACAAGATGGAAGACAAATTTTATTTCTAGATAAAACTTCAAAAGTTCTGTCAATTGGTACCTGGAATTATGGTTTGGGACTGACAGATCAACTGGAAATGGCATCAAAGCTGAAAATACATTTAATACACTAATTAAACATTTCTAACATTTCCTAGAAAATTCACCTATTTTTAATTACCTTTGCAGTGAGGGCTTTTTTGTCATTCAGCAGAAGTGACAATAAACAAGACCAAAAAAAAATTGTTTCACCTTCTGCAACACTGAAAATGTAAAATGACAGAGATCACGTGTCAATGATTTTTGCATCGATAGGTGATAAAACCCAAGAGTATTACTTGAACTGAAAACAAGTTGAATGTTCAAATTCAGAACACAAAGAGCTGATCTGACAGATGATCTCACGCAAGAAGTAGCATAGAACACCGTGGTGAGACAATTTCAGCTGGTGCTGCTTGTATTTTATAGATGCTCTCTTTAAGCTTGACTTTCTCAACCCTCTTTTAACTAACTATGTTTTCTTGCATAAGGTATTTCAACAGAAAAAATACACATCTCATCTAATACTTTCTAGCCTTTGACTGCTGAGATACAGAGCATACTAGTCTTTTGTAAAGAATATTTGGTGACCTCTGCCTTTCATAAGTATGAATAACACAGGAGATATGAAATGCAGAGACTTTCAATTAAGTTGGAATATCATCATGAACATAAGTTTCAGTAAAATTGAAAGAGAATACTTAGTGAAAACATTTACCTGTCATGCTTCTCTTACTGAAAAACAGACTGATGTGAGATTTTTACCAAAATCTCTTCCTGTATCATTTCATTCAAGCATGTAGGAAGATGCAGGGTTCAATATCAGATGCTGAATAAAAGTGAAACTTTTCCTTCCCAGTTTCAAAGTGAGTTTAGGTAATATTCTAGGACTAATACCCTCATCTACAATGCTCATAAATAAAGTTTAATTCCTTAGGAAAAAACGAAAGCTTTACTTTCTAGCTCTTCAGAACAATTAGAATCCCCCTAATGAGGATTATGAATTTTTGACTTACTGGGCAATAGCAACAACAACAAAGAAGTCACAAACCAGACAGGAATTACAGAATTAACAGACTCAAGTGGTTCAGTATCAGGACTAACAAAATTTCAGAACCCTGATATGCAATCCAGTGTCCTATATAAATGAACATTGTGGTTGCAAACTGAATGAGTGGAATTATTGCGTAGGTGATGAATAAAGGAATATAGAGTGTCTGCCATAAAAAAAACAGTTTAAATCCAAGGATGTGTAACTTAGGATAAAAAGCAGCACTTGAATCTCAGTAACTGAACAACAGAAGGTATCTTTTTCAGGCAACAGTCAGAAAAGTTAAGTTAGGTTTAACCTTAAAACTGTGAGATGGGCTAAGAAACATCTCAAAGGCTCTAGTCATTAATGCAACAGGTAGACAGCCTCTTAGAAATCTATCTACATCATTTGTGAATGCAGCTATTCTCACAAATCTAACTCACAGGAACTCTGCAGTTTGCTTTAGAATAATTCTAGCTAGTTCCTATGTGCCTTCATCAGCTATATGAGTTAACCAAGGTGCTCCCACCTCTGAAGCTGCGTAATGAGCCCTCTCCATCTTTTCAGCTAGCGAATCTCTCAGAGCAATTACTGTCCATGGAGACACAACAAAAAGCTGGACAGTTATAAGCATCTTAACTTAGTAGTCCAAAAGTTAACCTGAGATAGTCACATGATTTGCCTTATTTCTATTATTTCTTCCAAAGTAATAAGCTATTTATATATCTAGACATATTTAATACAATCAGAAATAATTCTTACAAAGTTTTATTAGGAAGATGGGAAGTATTCCCAGGAACTTTGATGCTATATGAATTTTTAGATTTAAAACTAGGAAGGAACAAAAATTATCATCCAATCTGACATTACACATCATAATAATGAGGACAATTTTTGCAGGACAAATTCTCAGAACATAAGAGTCTACATAATATTATACTGATGCAGACAAACTGACTTGATCAACTGTGCTGGAATAAAAAATAAAACAAAAAATAACCCCCCCAAAATGCCAAACTAAGGGCAATCCCCTCATACAGAACTCATATGAATGTAGTTGCACCACTGTGAAACATTCTCAACAAGAACACAAACAAAATGCCATCGCCACAATAACAGAACTAAATTTTCTTTACATAAATGAGAGCATAAGATGAGCATAAATAGACCTGAAGTCTAGCCAAAGATATTTTCTTACCAGAGAAAAAACACATGGGAAGGACAGTTTCCTAAAGCACTGGGAATACTACTAGCATACACTCTTTTCTCCCCCATAAACTTCTAAAAAAGTTTCTGATGCTTTTATAAAACAATGCAAAGAAATGTTAGCAAAAGGCATTCTAAAGGAGAACAGCATAAGATTCAAAATTATTGCCAAAATACTTTACCAAAATTACAGCGCCATACCAAAAGTTACAATTTGGAAATCCCCAGTTAAAACTCGCCAGTACAATAGGTCATGCTAAAAAGCAACAGAAGACAATACATCTGCAGAGTTTTAAACGCATCACTTACTGTTTTGACTCATGGTGACAAACCTCCAACGTTGGATCATTATAGATGAAAGCAGCTTCTAAATCGTTGACTCTTACTCTGTAAATCCGGCATTGTTTACTGTTCAGTTTGATTCTATTCAGGTTTGCAACTGTGGGAAATATTGTCAGTTCCACATAACCCTATAAAAACAAATTAGAACCTTCTATAAAATCTTTAGCAACTCACAAAGTAGAGATATATATAAAAAAATCTTATCAATGCATTTCAAAGGAAAATCGTAGGTAAAAACCCACTGTATTTAAAAAGGAAAATTGTTTGCTCTTTAGATGTCTAGAACACATTTTCTTTCATAGCATTTAACAGGTGAATTTTTCCAGCTGTGAATTAAACCAAAATACTTCAACATGACAACCATGCTTGTTTTACTGGAAATGATCTGCCTCTACTGATTAGATTTCAAGCTACCAGCATCACTATGTTTTTCATAACTCTGTTTTAGGTTTTGGTATCTGCGCTTAAGACAATGATTTTTTTTTTTTTTTTTTTTTTTTAAAACCCAAGCAGAATCCATTTTTAGGCAGAAGAAGCCTCAATGACTTCAGGCCTGAAATTGTGAAAGTCTCTTCAAAGCCCCCATGAAGTCACACATAAGCTAGAAAACTCTCTAACCCTATCCCTAACATCAGCTAACACTGTGCTGAACATCCAGTTTTGGATTGCAAAGTGCTTTGTAATGTTATTTACAATGCAGTGATCTTCTTTTAGAAACTTTTTCCTTACAGAGATTGAAGTATCCACAATTAGAAGGTACGTTAGTTGATGCAACTCAAGGAATGACAGACTTAAGAGAGGCATCAGATTAGAAAGCATAAAATACAAATAAGCAGCTGTACAACATATTTAGACTGTGTGTGCAGTTGTCTTCTCTAAAAACATGAAGAAAACCCAGACTTTTAATTTCTATTTTCATATTTTATTAAACAATACTTACTACAACAGACTTTCTCTGAAAATTTATGTTGTTGATACAAACTACCTGGTGAGTTGTGCTGGAAAAAAAATAAAAATTTAAAATAAGTAAGGTTTCAAACAAATGTTGGCATTTAAAATAATATTTTAACCCAGCTTAAAAAACAACAACAACAAAAAGCAACCCCAAAAACCAAAAACAAACCAGAAAGTTTACACAGGACATATGTACATATAGATAAATACTGCATATAACATATACCTATATAAGAATCCCTGGTGGTCTAAATACAGGAAGATAACACTTTTGAAGATCACAAAACAGTATGTACTAGAATAGTATTACTAATGGCATAGAATCAAGTTCTAACACTTTAGTGATGTGTAGTATTAGAAATGGCACACAGCCATAACATTTTCAGAGACCTGTGGAAAATTTACTCATACGTAATGTATGTAAGCAGGCACTATACACGAAAAAAGATATAGTCACTCTTTTACAATTACTATGTCATAAAAATGTATTATTTTAAATGTTTGTTATGTATTAATCAAAATAGGTATTTTAGACAAGTCAAATACATTGTTTATATTTTAAATGGCATATTAGAACTGGTAAATAAATCTCTTTTAAAAAATGGAAGAAGAAAAAGCAATTCCAACTTTTTTTAAAACTCTAGGAAGTTACTTCTATGTTTTTCTGTATTAGGTGGTAACTTCACTTCACGGTAGTGCAATTCATTAGTCAACATACAACCTTGTAATTATGCTACATCACACCTATGCACATACTGATGTACCCTGTGCATTAAAAAGTGACTTTGCTTCAGCTGAGCAAGTTCAGTGAAAATTCCTACAAGGTAACGATAACATTTAGTATCCAATGATGGCTTCAGACATTACCTACACATTAAAATGTATATGATACATGAGTGATTCTATTTAGAAATACATTTATATTACAGATTTATAAAGACATCGAGGAAGTATAAACAGAAATACATATAGGTCAACTGAAATCTACAACTGCTTTGCAGCTTGGTTACAACCAAAGTAACGAATGTGTAAAAATGACCATTTGTTTAACGAGCTGCTTGCCACAAACGCAAACATTTTTAATATGTAAAAAGACGCTTAAGTCAAAAGGGTTTGATACAGCAGTAAGAATGAAACATGGTAGCGTGGTCTGTAGTGCTGATATTGTGTGGAGATCTCCAAGGTTTGAAGAGCACAATGTGAACATCTTTATGAGACTACTCACTGCCCGTGAGTCCATTTACACAGTAAAACACACACCTACACACTTTTTGAATGCAAGCTACACCATAAGTAGTAGTTCCAACCTTCTCAAGTAAATAATTACTGATCAGCCTGTGGCCTGTTTCAAATGTGCATTGTCTCACATATAGCAACTTAAAAAAAAAAAAAAAGGATACTTATAATTTATATGGTCTTGGGCTTTCAAATCCTTTGTCTCCTTTCTTCCTGTTCATCCTGAACAGCAGCACTAAACACACACTGCTGACCGTCAGACTGGCATCAACATCATCCTCACTCGATGGGTCCTTCGATTTTTCCTTGTCTCAGGTCGTATTTGATCACTCATCTCCTCGGTGGATCTCTGACTCCCAACGGTCAGGCATCTTCAGCTCGAATGAGCACCATAGTTATAGCAGAAACAACATTCGGTCTTTTTACATAACCTTGTAAGAGGGCAGCACACAACCCCTCCCTCCACTGGGGATACGATACCAGTTCGGAGGCGCCGAGTGCTTCCTACCCGCAGAAACCACGTAAATCAACCGGCTCAACGGGCAGTGGAGGTGGGAGCTACTGAATCAGGAAGGCCGCGGCCAAGCAGGGATGACCGAGGGGTCCCCGCTCGTGGCACCGCCGGCTGGGACAGGACCCTCCGCTGACAGATGGGAGATGCGGTGACGGAGAGCGTGTGAGCCGGCGGGGACCGGGGGAAGCGCAGGAAGAGCGCCGCAGAGACCCCCGCGGCCCAGCCTTATTGTCGCCGAGAACGCGGGTGCTGCTCCGGGCGGCGGCTGGGCTGGGAGCTTCCGCGGTTCGTTCTCGTCCGGGACAGTCGGCTGGGGCCCGCGTGCACGGAGGGTCGGGGCGACCACCGGCACGGCGCGGGCTCTCCAGCCACACAAGGCTCCCCCTCAGAAGCTCTCTCTCCGGGACCCACCAGCGCTCTGCCCCTCAGCAGCGGCCGCCATCTTGTTATTAACCTTTGACCCCTGGCAGTTTGACCCCAGCCCGTTTACTCGAGTTTTGTTCCTTTAAGGACAAAAACTCATTTGGAATTTGTTTTCCAGAAGGGTGGTGTAAGAGAAAATACATAAAAAATTAAAAACAAGTATAAATGGTCCTAGGTAGTTATTTATTCCCTTGTGAGTGCTTTGCAAATG
>JAAGNO010008513.1:164337-180739 GCA_033439905.1 Ceryle rudis | reverse complement strand
AGAGGTGATGGTAGCAAGGGGAAACACAGGAAGTTCCACCTCAGCATGAGGAGGAACTTCTTCCCTGGGAGAGTGACGGAGCCTGGAACAGGCTGCCCAGAGAGGTTGTGGAGTCTCCTCTCTGGAGACTTTTCAGCCCCGCCTGGCTCTGTTCCTGTGTGGCCTGCCCTGGGTGATCCTGCTCTGGCAGGGGGGTTGGACTCGCTGGTCTCCAGAGGTCCCTTCCAACCCCCACCATTCTAGGATTCTGTGATTCCTGGTACTTTCACAGCCCTTAAGCTAAATTCCAAAATAATTCCTGGACTCTGTATCAGCTAATAGCTTACACATGGGCGACCTCTTAGCCACGCTCTGATTTGATCTGCCAGCGCAGCTTTGGTAGCAATTCTGATAGATACACTGCAATCCGGCACCATCTAAAGATCTTCACCGCTGGCACCAGCCAGGCACACACTCGATCCCCACAGCGAGAACATGCCCATGTGTTGAGCTTGATACTCACTGTTTACAAGAAGTTACTTGGCTCAGAGTGTAATGCCAACTCTTGGCAAGGTCCTGGTGAGCCTGCAATCTGCAGAGGTTTCGCTTGCTGGTGCTGAGGATAGCGATGAGTTAAGTCACAGAAACTGGAATTGTTTTTAGCATTATTCGAGGGGAACGGTTCCAAAGAGACGGCTGTTGCGAAAGGCGACAGGAACGTCTCCTCCAGAACGGTCGGAGAATGCCAAGCTGCCAGTGTCTGAAGCGCAGCAGTTTCATGAAGAGAGAAGAACCTGCGCTTGGTATTGAGCAACCTCTGCAGATCCCAGATGTTCTCAGCACCGTGCAGAGTACAGGTCACAGAATGGGCCACACCGGGCAGCTTTGCTCAACAACTTTATAACAACGTTCTACAGACCTATGTACATGCATTTGAGGCACATGCTCTCTCACCAAACTTGTCCCAGACAGGACAAGTCCCGCACAGAGAATATTGCACCCGTTCTAGATGGACCTGGCGGCACATTTGAACCTGTTGTTTGTTTTCTCTGCTCGTTTCACTAACTTCTCTTGAGCATGTACAACACTGTACTTCTAACAGAGAAACACCCTCTGATCACAGCCCCAAAAGACAGCCCCATGCTCTGTGCCAGCCTGGAGAGCAGCAGGGCCTGCCAGTGCCTCCCAGCAGGGCTGGCTTCACCGGCTGACTGCAGGTGAAAGCAACCACGTGTACGGCAACGCTTGGAAAGTCGAGTGGCGTATTGGAAAAGTTGTTTAGAACACCAGAAGGCACATTAGAAAGACAGGCTTTCCAGGAATAGCCCTCTGACTTTATTTGTATTCCAAAAGTCATCTGGTTTCTGTGGTTTTCATCTCAAAAAGCTCCTGTCAGCCTGCTCGATCAGCAGCAGGTATCTAGTTCATCTCCACCCCCCTTACATTCCCAGCCAAAGGAAGTGGAGCTCCTCTCCTGCTCAGAGGGGAGCTGGCCAAGACCCTGGCTCGTTCAGTCAGAGCACACAGAGGCCGTGACGCCTCTGCTGAGCGTGCCAGCAAGCGCAGCGCTGGGAAAAGCGGCTGGGAAAAGTCAACCCGAGTGCTGTAACCTGCCACAGTTTAGGAGAGGCTTGCAGGAGTGGCAGCTTCCATTAAAAGCATTACAACCTCCATCCCAAAACCCATTCAGCCCAAAGAAAGAACGAGTTGTTACAACAACCCAAGCGGGTGCCAGGACTGCATGGAATGCTCCAACGCATTCATTGCTATGATTATTTTTTACTTCCGTAGCTCCGCAACAGACGCTGTGGGAATACATGAGGACCCGCTCTGGTTTCATCCATACTGCTGTGAGTCAGCAAAGCAAACTGTCCAAGCCAGGCCGGCCGGGATAACTGACCACAGCACTAACAGGAAAATCATTTCATAGCCAGGTAGCACCTCCGAGCTCCAGCCAAGACCCTGCTCGCTTGGCATTACACAACCACCACCCAGGACAATCCTTGTCCAGGCATGCTTGCAAACTCAACAGGCAAGGCAGGCGGTGTGTAATAGGGAAAACAAAAACACAAAGGAATTAAATGTCTGGCCAAGGGTTATACCAGCCAGTCACCGGCAAAGCCAAAAATAGGATCCAAGTTTCTTAGTCTACTAGATGTAGCAACGGGAACTATGCGCGGCCCATCAAGAGCCTGATTAGTCCACAGTCTCTTGGCAGGACCTACTGAAAGCCCCTCGCTAATATTTAGGGACATTATTTGTACTGGGCTCTCTTTTGCCGGACGCCTTTCTCCTCAGAATGAAAACTTCTGTGAAGGAAACTGGAAGGAGCTCCTCTATGCCAATGGGGGAGGTGATGACCGCTATGTGATGAAGCAGATGAAAAAGTAACTCCCCCCAGACCAATTAAAAAAATAACTGGGTTTAATGCAAAGTATTATCCTTCTCAAGGACCATAATTGTCAGTTATCAAAATTAGGAAAAAAACTATTGTATTTTTTATTTGTATACTGAAACACCTAGAGCCAAATGAAGCCTGTTGCTCAGGGCAATACAAAGAGTCGAAGTCCACTCAACCGTGAGATTTTATACAAATCAACACATACTTTTGAAAGTAAGAGCCCATATTTAGACCCAAAATTTCTCTGTTGGGCAGTTGCTCCGTCGCCAGGCAGCAAGGTAGGGTAGGGAGGACCTTGGACCATGAGCCTGCTCACATCCATATCACTTGCTAACGTTAGGGTTCAGTGGGGGGGGCTCTGGAAAGCACTCACCACCTACCTGACTCTTCCTCTCCTGTCATTAGGCGCCTGTAACTCAAGTGGAATGTGACCAGCACCTGCAATCACCCGATCTGAGACTGCCGAGGGACACAGAAGCAACAAGATCTCAACGCCCACTACTTGAGGGCGCATCAAGTCTCACAGTATCACCGTCAAACTTAATACATATTCTCCTAATTACTACCTGAGAAGCATTTCCTTTATTTAGGGTTAATTTCTTGCATAAGCCCATGGGCATTACATGGGACCTGAAAAATCAGCCCCCTTCCCCCTCTATATTATTAAGTATATTAAAAAAAAAGCCCGTCTACACCTTCTGGCTGCCAGTCACTTACAGTAACTGAGACTGGAGTTCCAGACTTTGGAGTGCTTCCATTTAGGATGTGCAGCTCTGCAAAGTATTTTCCACAACGAAATCTCCAGTGATTTGAAGGTACCTCACATTAACCTAAAGCAATTTATTAGCACAGAACCCTCTAAACTACTGACGTATTTGGTCAAAGAAAACCACAGTAAATCCGATGCTGGGTTTATAGTGGTGAGAACTGGATTTTTGAGAAGCTGGTGTTTTTTGAATCAATCAACTGGGTTCCGCACAGTCCAAAAATGAAATGGTGAACGCTTTCAAGAGGCAGCAGGTGCCAGCTCCGTGCCCAGCTTCTGTGCAGCACAGGGTTGATTTGGAGTAGCTGTTTATGTGGAACAAGCCTACAGGCAACATCAAGGAGCTATCTGGGAAAAGCTCAAACAGAAGATGATGGGCAGAGCTGGCCCCATTTAACCAGAAAGGTAAGTGTTATTTCTACAGCTGTATCTTCATAAGGCGAAGCATCCACAGAACAGTATCACATTCTACCTTCTGCAGAGTGGGGCCCAGAGATACAGTTAGTCTGTGCAAATTCAGGTGTCTGAGCTTTGTGCAGCCAACAGCTTCCTCCTACCCAAACCAAACGCCTACATGTGCTCAGATGATGGAAGGAATTCAAGTTACTGCAAATTGGCTGAGCCACAGTAACTGTCTGGGTGAATTCACAGGCCCATGGCAACTTTAATTCAATTTAACTTAGCCTGCTACTAAAGAGGGTTATTCAAAATGCATTTCGTTGCCTTTGCTGCTACCGATTACTGTACAGGAATAAACACCCCAGCTTGGATGACACATGGCATCTTGTGAAGCCACATTACCTGAATGCAGTTTTTGGCTCCATTTCCGATCTTGTGTTTATGCATTGTTTGCAGACCTGTATACATAAACTCTCTGGAATTTTGCTTGAAATCCAAACCCAGAAATGCAAACAGATGCTAGTGTAGCTTCAGCTCATCTCAGATGTTTAATGAGTTCTGTATTTCCCACAAAGCTGAAAGCAAATCCCATATTAGCTGAGAGAACTTAAACACGGTTCACTTTCTCTTATTTCCTATCGCTATTTCTGACAGTGCTGCCTTTGCTGCTGCACTCTGTGAGGGCACTTTGGAGAAGTTCACTTATTTTTTTCCTCTTTCAGGATTTCACTCACCGGGAAACATCCTCGTGTCTTTCAGAGACAAGGCTGCCCTGCTCTACCTGTGAAGACCTTTGCGTCTGGAACAAAAAGGGGTCCTTCCCAGGGCAGAACTCGTGACTGCAGTAGGGCCGGTACGGGATGGTACTGATCACCTTCCCACGCTATCAGAGCCCCGAAGGAAGGCAGCAGCTGAAAACTGAGCCTTCAGATGGGCTTTGCTTCCAATTCTCAGCTCCGCAGGGTAGGATGTTCAGAGGGTTTGCTGTATGAACAGAGAGCACGGCCAGACATGCTTGGAATTTTACAGTGTTTTCCATATCTTCCCTAAGTCGCAAGCGACTTTCTTCCTTTCTGGCAAATGTGCTTACACAGATCTCTGCCAGTCCACCCAAGGCTGCACTGGCTTATGCCACAGCTGAGCACATGCTTCAAGGACTTCCCGCTGAGGGGAAGAAGGGTGAAGACATTAGAATATGTTCCTGAAGTCTCACCCTCTCACACTGTCTGCTCTTCGCATGTCAGGCCCTCTATGTTAGGACATTTTCGCATCTATCAGAGCCTGGTTCTCCAAGCAACAAGCAAAGGAATATTGGCCGAAACACCAGTGAAATCAATAGCCTAGCAGCATAAATGAGAGTCAAAATTAAACCCTGGTACGGGGGGGGGAACCCATTCCTGCACGTTCGGCATAAGATGAACAGCTGTTTGGGCTTGGAGAGAATATAACCTCCTGTGGGCCAGGCCAGCTTCCACACATGGTCACAGAGAGGAGGTTGGACTGACTCCCTGCTAGGACAGTTGCTGGGGAACAGGGTAAACCCTCATCCCAAGGTCAGCATCAGCAACGCTAAGAAATTTCCAGCCCCTGAATCAAAATATTAAATCCTGAGACCTGAGGTGGAACGGTCTCGAGGACTGGCTGTGGCCAAAACCTCAGAAATCAACCTTTGATTTGAAAAGAACATAAAACAAAGCTCTGTACATTCAGGCGTTTTTATGGGCAGCTAACTTAACCCACTGCGGTGGGTTAACCCCCTGCTTACCCGACTTCTGCAGTCCTTCGGCTTGACAAATTCCTTCTGAAACCAGAAGGAGTCGTTGTGCAATACCCATCCCACTTAGCCCTGGTGCTTGAGGGCAAACAAGAGCAAGGGTTCCTCAGGAGAGAAGACACCTATGAGAAAATGACAGCAGAGCATGCGAGGGACATCTGGCTTTTAAGTAGATGTTCAAAAATGCTAGAAGTCACTCACCCTCACCAGGTTTGCTTTTCCCCTGCTATCTGCAGAGCATTACAAGCAGGGGAGAAAATAATTACTCCTCTCCACGTATCAGGCTTGGCCTGATAGGAGAAATATTCTGTGTGATGAGCTACTGCAGGACTCGACCATGCTATAATTAGCAGCCGTGAAGAATCAGCTCCACAGCTGTCAGCACACCCTTCTCTATCTTCCAAAGGGTTTGTGATACAACTTGGAAAAATACAGACACGCAGGAATTCTGAGTAAGTTATTTCACGTCAAAGGGAAATACAAAAAAAACCAACCCAACCAAACAACCCGGACGGTATTTGCAAGGCAGTTCAGCCTCGCAGGCTCAGCAAACAAGATGTGATTGAAAATTTTCTGCCCAGTCCTGCACTGTGTCGCTCTTAGAAGCAACTACAGTATTTCTTACGTTCACCAGATTTAATCGCACGTCTCCAGGCCTGGAAATAATTTGAACCTGCATTCAAGCTTCATAAAGTGTCTACAAACGGTGCAAACAAGCTATCCAAAAAGCAACACCAGCCAAAGCTTTGGAGGGTGGCATCAGAACCACATGAGTGACTTGGGCCACCCATTACCTGTTATACATTGTCCCCTCTGGATAGTTGTTGTGTTTCTAGATCAGGTGAAGTAGATTTTTCAAGGAGAATCGTGTCTTGCATGAAAACTGTTCTTGCATTTAACCCACTGCTAAACAAAACTAATGCAGCTGAGCGGTAACATGCAATATATACACACATCTATAGAAGTTAGCAGCCATGAGAAAGTGATGGGAAAGGCTTAAGGCATAGAGAGAAGCCATAAGATAGCACTGGTAAAGGTGCAGGACTTTCGGCTGAAGAGTCCTATTCCAACAGTAATGTCAGCACAGTTTTTCCCTGTCAGCTCACCAGAGTTTATCAGCCGTCACACAAGCTAAATACAGCTGTCTGCAACGCCCGGTAACGTTCTCAGAAACACGAACAAAGCCCCTCATTTTAGTCACATTCACTGCCAACACAACCACAATCACGCGCCCACCTTCTCACGGCTGAAATTTAGGGTCTGACTCTTCCCTGACTTCGGCATCTGCTGTCATTTTACCCGGGCAACCTGGGTGCAAAACTTGGCGTTGTTACAAGGTCACCGTCCTCCTGTGAAGGTCGCTTCCAGTAAGTGTGATCTGTAAGGCTACAGTGTTTTACACCTTACCAAAGGTAAATGATCTTGAAAGATTTAAAGGAATAGTTCTGTCTGGCAATGTACATACTCAAAAATGTTAAGTTTGAAATCAGTAAGAGTAATCTCCATGCTCTATATTCTGCCTTATGGAATCCAGGCTCCAGATGCAATTCTGTTTTAAAAGCAAATAATATGAAGCATCTAAAGCCCCTGTCAACACTACCTGTTGCGCTTTCTGCCCATAGCAGGAGTTCTGCCATTAACTAAGATCTACAGCTTGATGCGATTTTACAAAAATATTATACATCATTTACTGCGGCTTTGGGGCAGGGGCAGCAGAAATACCAGCGCAGAGTGGCCACAACAACAGCCTCGCTACTCGTGTCCAGCAAACGAGGGGTCCTGATGCTGTTTGGTGAGCATGGGTAATTGCTTTAAATAGCTTAAGATCTCACTCAAATCTACTCAATCCTTCAGGAAACCTCCAGTGAGCACCTCTGGGGTTTTACCTAAGACAGACAAAGGAAAAGGGAATGAAGTCCAGCACTGTCAGCATTTCTACATGTTCTAACTCACTTCCATTTTTCTAACCTAATAACAATTGCTAGCCAATGTTCAGAAGGTTGTCTAAACTCTGCTAGAGCAGAGCACAGTTAGTAGGGATTGGGCGGTTGTACTAGTTGATGGATGAAATTATTGTCCCATCAGCCAAGTTAATTTTTCATATATTCTGTAGCTCACTTAATGCTTTTTGACTATGTGATGAAAAGCAGAAAAGTGGATGTGGTTTAAGTTTTATGGACAGCTCATGTTTGTGTCTTCGTTACCTTTAATTATTTTAGTGAGTGAGGTCACTGACACCTCAGAGTACATGAATGATAATTTCTTCTTTGTAATAAATCCCTTTCAAAGAAATACTGCCAAAATTTGTTTCACCCAAAATCAGTCTACCAAAACATCCAGATACCCAGTATAGAGCGCTTGTCATATTAACCAAATTAATAACAGATGAAATCAATCACTAAACCGTAACATAACCGAAGCTAGAGAATAGCAGCTCTCTAACTTGCTAACGCATTAAAAAAAGGCATGAGTCCAAGGAAAGGTTGCAAAATCCCTCCATAACTTTCCCACCCAGTGCTCACCACCATCATTAACTACTAACAGACAACAACGTGAACTGTTGTAGCCCACAGTATGGCCCGGCTGCACTGGCATAACCACTGCAATAATGGTTAAACTGTTTTTTCACAGACCTCGGTAGTAGTTTACCCCGTGATAACTTTAAGGTGACAGAGTGAGACAGGCAGGCTGCAATACCAGGTGGTGGTGAGTGGGTGAGACAGGCCCATAAAGTTGATGTAAACTGGTAGATCTTCCTCAAAATTGTGTTAACTGATGGACAGACCATTACTAGATTGAGCCGTTATCACCGGCTAGAAAGGAAATTAAAGCTCTCGGTTGGCTTAAGTTCCAGCTGCCATTTCTTTTTTGTTAGAAAAGTTGTCTTCCTCTGAAGAATAATCTGCTCCTAAAATAGATTGTTCCGTGCTACCTGCAGCACCCCCCAGGCGCACATGATATTGTACAGGCACGTATGGGAGAGCGATGGAGGCAGAGAAGGTTATGGCTTAAATGAGACCCTGAACAGATTGCTGAAAGCCTGCGACAGTGATAGAAGCAGGAAGAAGAGATTATTTCATCAATAACGGGTCCAGAAACTAGGCTGAGTTTGGGACTGCATCTGGCTGTATTTCCTTCCCAGGCTGGCCTTACTTACTGTGTGGCCTGCCCTGGGTGATCCTGCCCTGGCAGGGGGGTTGGACTTGCTGATCTCCAGAGATCCCTTCCAACCCCTGTGATTCTATGATTCTTCTCAGAGATCCCCAAGCACAACAACAGAAATAGTCTCCGATTCCCCCAGCCCGGTGACGGGGGCGGGTTAGACCCAACAGAGAGATGATGTGCCTGTGGAACAGAGGCGGGCAGAGGTGCACCGACACCTCACTCACATTTGCGCGAGCGGTCGCTAGCGTGCGGTTCTTCAGTAGTAGGGAAGCAGAGTACGAGTGTGGACGTCCAAAGCCTGGGGCTCCTGCAGCATCCGCAGGGCGGTGCTGTGCAAAGGGGCTTGGACAGATGAGCGCTCAGTGCCCGTGATCTCTGCGTTTGCCCTACAAGCCGGGCTGCCCGTTGGGCTCGGTCTCTCGGAGGTGCAGTGGAAACACGGCAAACAAGTGGTTAGGAGCATTCAACTTTAGACCAAAATCCCCAGCTCCACACCATCTGAATTTGAGCTTTTTCCAAGCTTCTAAGGTTGACTCATTCATTCACTTCATTCAGGACTCGATGGTATGTTAGGGAAGTTGCAAGACGAAGTAAAGGGAGAAGAAGAAAGGGAAGGAGAATAACACCTGTCTCTGCAGCTGGTCCACAGGCAGACCTTTCATGTGCTGCCTGCTGGGAAACTGGGATGGTCTCGTGTTACACTGAGCCTTCAGCAAAGGATGTAGTTCCCAGAAAGGAATCCTGCAACGAGAAGATGTGAGGCTTGGGCTCCAGCCAAAAACAATGGAGAACAGCATTAAATGAAAAGTTCCTTAAGTCCAAATGCATTCAATCACTGAACAACACATAGCTTTGTCGTTTGAAAGGATTTTAAAAAGAAACTTAAATCACCACTGCAGAGCTACCAGTTGTTTCTAATTTTGGAGAACTATCACACTTTTACCCTTAACTAGCACCAAATGCTTCCCAGAGTGACCAGAGTCACCCATAAACAGACCGAGTATCTTCATTTCCGAAGAACCAACCAAGCCTGATAAAAGCTGATGGCTACTCTGAAAATGGCTTTAGTGCCCGAAGCACTAAATTTAGCCTAAACTTACCCTCCTAAGTGGCATCGGCTTTGCCTCAGGTTACGTCCTCAGACGCTCATCAACCACAATTGAAAAGTCATTGAAAAAGAGTGATACCAAAAGGTTAGTAGAGGAATATACATAATATTATTCCAGCAGACATTTGGAGAGTGTAATCTTAAGAATAACAAAGGAAGGTTGTGGCAGAAGGCAGCAGAATACGTTTTTTTTTAAAAAAATAAGTTGAGTTGAAAATACTAAAGCAGTGAAACCAGCACAGTTCCACCTACCTCTGGAGTGAAACAGTGGGACAGTGAGGACGAGACTGCAGAGTATGATCAAAGCACTACACAACCAGGGAATAAAATCATGTATCAGAAGCCAAAATGCCCTTTTTTCATAGTCTCAGTCATACCATCTGCTAGTAAGGTATCGAGGTCTGTCCAGGTACAGAAGAAGAACAGCAGTAGCGACCTGTCTTTTCAGCAGTCACCTCTAATTTTGCTTCCATAGGGTGAAATAAAACAATTACTTACTTTTTTTTCCTTTTTTCTTTTTTTTTTTTTGAGGGATCTAAAGCATCCGGAACTCTCCCTGATTTGGTAGGAAATGAGAGGACTGCGACCTTCCCAGATGAGGAAGTGAGTGGGGGACATACCACCCCCAAACCATTGCTGAGATGTGAACTGTGGCAATGACAATTCCAGAATTTCAGGAACCTGAGAAGACATGAAGGACTTCAGAAAGCTTCTTTTTGAAATCCTGCCATATTTGAAAGGGAGCTTATTGGATGAAGTAGACTTGGAAGCGCTAGAGTTTGAAGAATCAGTAAATATTTTAAGATCACACACAGATGCAGTTTATAGCGGCACGTTCAAGGGAGGGATGGACTTCAAATTAACAAGGCTATTTGCTTTTTGGGGTTTCCTATTTTATGACACACAATAATGATCCTTTGGAAAAAAATTAATCCAGAAACTGTATTTCAGCTCCTTTTTTTTTCAGGTTCATTGATGGAGATTTAATGACCTAAAATTCCTTTAATCTCTAATTTTATGAGTCTATTAAACAAATGATAAATAAAAATTTCCTCTAGACACGCAGAGCTGGGGGCAGAGGGGGGGGGAATCACCCAAATATTGGAAAAGGATCCAGGTTTTCAGTCAGCTGAAACCTCCCTAATTGGCTGGCATGTTTTTCTGCACTTATTACAGCGAATGCTGCCATCTGTTTCTTACTTCAAAAGAAATACCAGGACTGATAAGCAAGCTCAGAGGGAAGGAAGTCTTATCATGCATATAGAGTATTTTTAAAAGCACAGTATCTACTAGCTCCCTGCAGATAGAATATTTTCAGTCTTGACATGATAATTATGGGTAGAAAAATTGTGACAGGCAAATATTCAACCAGCTCCCCTTTGTGATAATGGGGCACGTACAGATGAGGTCACTGGGCCTTCAGGTTTTCCACCACTCACTTCAGGCTTCAACTTTCCAGGATCCCAGTCAGGGAGCTGCTGTGTGATGAGCCAGGCTGGGCACTGTCCAGCCACAAGATCACAGGTTGTTGACTGAAGATACTGAAAAGTTTGCCAGGGTGAAACATGACCTTTAGCAGCCCAAGGGGAAGCAACAGGAGAAAGAGGATAAAAGAAAAGACACACTCAGTGTCAGGGTAAAGAAAAAGACACCTAAAAGAGAGAATATACATTCACATCCATCAGACAGCTACCGCGTCATCAGCAGCGCCGTCATCACAACTGATCAAAAATGCACCACACGGGTTTTTCCTAATTGTTAAGCATCACAATGAAGTGCTGGTATTTTAGCACTCCAGCATTTAATCCATCAACTGCTGCTTTAACCCGAGGGCTGTAAAACTGATGCTTAAAAACACAGTAGCATGGAAAACCCTTTGCCTATCCAGTGATACTGGACACTCCCCTCCTGAGCTCTTGCAGACTCTGCAGTGAAACACAGCCCGTTATGAGGGTGCCGTAAAGGTAAAACCCTGTGCCAACCTGCACCTGGACAGCCACAGTCTGACAAGTTACGGAGAGGAAACTACAGCACGCTGCCTGTGCAGTAAACCACGGTAGCTACTACACTCCCGAAGCGCTGACACCATTAGGTGTGAAAGACTGGAGAGGATTTCACACACACGGAGCCTGCTTTGTATCTCTACACCCCAGCAGTGCAGTGGAGAGCAGCCAGGTTCACCACTTCTCTCCATGCCATCCTCTTCCCGGTCCAAATCTCGATTTGAACAGGTTTGTAAGAGACCAGGAGAATTAAGAGCTTTCTGCTCTCCGCATCTCATGGCAGGAAACGACAGATCCCATTGTTACAGGGAACAGAAATAACTCGCGACAAAACTGGGTTTGTATCATTCCAGTTTTTTGGTTTGTTTCACAAATGTCTTCATTAATTCACCTTTATCCTTTGCTTTTGCTTCATATGTCAATGATGGCACTGTCGTATTTCCAGGGTTTACAACCGCCCATGCAACAGGAGCAGGAGGGGCAGGGGCCAGGGCTGACACATACCCACCAGCACTTCCCTTCTATCCGTAAGCCACGTAAAGAAACAGGCAATTTTAGAAGGAACAGGACGACAACATGTATTTTTACCACAGGATGTCCAGGCTGTAGAGGCACCTGCGCAGGGATCAGTGCAGCAAGTGGGAAGAGAAAGAAAAGAAAACTACACAGGAGGGGTAGAAGGGAGATGGTGAAGAGAAACAACAAACCACAAAACCCACGAGGTGACTAACAGATCATCCATGAGCATTTGCTATCGGAGCCTGTGGACCACAAAAAATAAAGAAGAATGAACATACAGCCTCTGACCAGAAAACGAATCATGTCTTGACAACGTCACAGCTCAGCTTACAATGGTCGACAGGTAACTCCAGTTTGTGGTTTTCATCCACTTTCTCAAAACAAGAGAGGGGTGGGAGACAGGAGAACACCGTGAGCTGGTGCGTTTAAGAGTTTAAGGCTCTTGCTGCCTTAGAAGGGACAGCTGAGCAAGTGTGAGAACAGCAGCACCTCAGTGGCACCAGTGAAGAAGGTGTCTCTGGAGAGCCCTGCTGTAGCCGGGGGCTCTCAGGCAGCTGGACCTTTGGAAATAAATTCCGAGGAGATACTTGAACCTTCAAGCAGGATATAAAAGCACACGGGAATTCAATCAGCTCCTCAGTGCACTTCACACAAGCTTGTGCTCTCTTAGGGAACTGCGCACTAGGGTGCCTAACACAAATAGTGCTTAACCTAAGAGAAAAAAACCCAACCAACCACAGCTTGGATGAAGAGATCTTTTGCTTCTAAAAGTGTCAGCATTCTCCTGCCAAGAGAGAATACTTAGCATCTCCTATCATCAAGAGGCAAACCTTAAGCTGGGCAGAGCTGCCAAACTCCACTTGTCACAAATGTCTACTGCGCCACCAGAAATGTGTTTTGATAAAGTAATTGGAAAACAGCCTATTTATACTGGATAACAAACAGCAAGTGCCGGAGGGTATTTAACATGCAATGGATACGCACGGCGGAACACTGTGCCCACTGCGTGACAGCCACCGAGGAAACTAGTTGGACGTAGACCCTACAATTTCTCTTGGAAGGGAAGAAATGTCATTTAAGGTAATGTGTACAAGTGGTCGAATCAGTGCTGACAAATACATTTGCTGACAACTTCAGCCCTTTTTCCAATTACCAGCTGTTTGCACGCAGGCTTCTGTTATGTTTGTTATTGTAATTGTAGAACAGACAATTGAAGTGCCCGAGCCAAAGCCCCAAACTCTCATCAACTTGCCGGGGCTCTGGGAAAGGGCTGGAGACGAACACATTTTACCCAAAGAATTTGTGAAATATTCCCCTGGACTCTTCCCTACTTCTTATTTAAGACATGCAACTGGTCATTCACATCACACAGACTACTTTTTTTTCTTGCTTCCAGAACAAATAGATGAAACCTTCTAAGTAATAGTTTAATAGCAAATAATTTCTGCGCAGGAATGAAAAGCCATATTCACACAAGACACTGTGAAGAACAGCCATCTTCAAATGTTTATGGCAGCACTAACATCCACAAGTGGTCGACACCAGAAAGCCGCAGTAAGTCATAGAATAGAATCATAAAATCATGGAATCATTCAGGTTGGGAAAGACCTTTGGGATCATCAAGTCCAACTATTAACACTACTCTACAGTAAAGTTCACCCCTAAACCATGTCCCTCAACACCACAGCTAAATGACCCGTAAACACATCCAGGGATGGTGACTCAACCACCTCCCTGGGCAGCCTGTTCCAGGGGCTGACTGTCCAAGAAGTCCAGAACCCAAGGCAGTGTTTGCCAGTGTACTTGGGAGTCCACTCCAGAAGCCAGCGCATGGATGCTTAGTCGGAAGCAGGGGTAGGCTCAGAACAGACTGCACTGCAAACTGATGCACCGAACACTGGAATCACCAATTAATCTGTCCTTCCAAATCACCAGTTAACCCGTCCTTCCCAGGAATAAAGAGGAAATCACACACTGGGATTAAACACGTAACTGCTTCATTTCTCAGGATCTGGAACGGAATCGCCTGCTTCTGCAGGGGGAAGTAGTTGTCTGTAGAATTCAGCCCTGCTACAGCTTGTTATGGTTAACAACAGTAATAACATATCTGTTCCAAAGTACTCCAGGAGAAATCCTTCAGAGGATTTACCATTTAATAGTGAGATTATGATACATTTACCTTTACAGAATAACATCCTCTTTTCCTAATCCAACTGGCTTTCAATAGATTTGTGTGAGGACTCCTGGGACATGCCAGCTACAGAAGGATATCATAATCTGATCCTTAGCTGCTTCTAAATGTCTTAAGCAGCGTGGATCCTTCTCGCCCCTCTCATTTCAACACAGCAGAAAATTTCTCCTCAATATTTGGGCTTTTTGAATAAAAATATTCCCTACCTCTCCTGTTTATAGAGTAATTTTTCTCCACTTTGGCCTTCATCTATTAAATGGTCGGTGTTAAGACTAGATGCTGATAACCAAGCTGTCATGGAGCAGTCACTTTTCTTTAACAGGGCACCGTAGAGAAGAATGTAAACTCCGGTAGGTATGCTGCAGAATTCCCACCCACCACTGCTACACACATACAGATGTTTTGGGCTACCTTTCCTTTTTCTCCTGATGCAGATCAGATAAATATTCTGATTATTTATCGGTTGTCTTGCATTGAAATGCCTTTCCAAGAAACACCCCCTCAGGAGCACTATAATGACCCAGAAATTTGTGAGCGACTGGTTGAAGCTCTGAGCTTTGTGGCACATCACAAGGATGTTTTCCTCTTTGGATTCCGATGTTTATTTTCCAAGCGTTGAATTGTACCATTAACTACAAGGAGCATGCAGACACGATAAATCCAGTCATCTGTTTAATGTAATAAATAAGCTTGAGCTATTGATGTGCTATTTGGTTTACGTTAATTTGTTCCATCTTGATACTGTCTTGAGAGCAGCAAGTAATGAACATGAAGAAAACAACACTGGCTTGAGTGTTCTAAGCGATACACAGAAATACTTCTTATAGGCTACCCCGAAAGCTCAAGGAAAAGGGAACTGGCAAATAACGCAGGGTATGATGAGCTGGTCCAAGAATGTGATTTTGGACCGTTTCCACTGCGGTTTTCACTTTGGAGTAATTTGTATGATTTGGAAAGCGAGCAATGTAACTCTGTGTAGGGATGGGTTATTCAAGGTAACCTCTGTGTTTAAAGGATGGGGTATTTTTATAGCCATGGACCAAAAAATGAGGTCACAGGCTACAGCTACCTAGAGCTAGGAAGGAAGACAGAGAAGCCACTGTTTTTAATTTCTCACGTTATCTTGCACCGTTCAGAGACGTGTATTTTACTGTTCTTAAAACACACAGCTATTAATCTGCTAATGGCATGACAAGCAAAGCCTAATAAAATGTGCCTCCAGCAGAAATATTAACTTTTCCTATTCTTTGAGGCTAGTGTTCATGCTGAATTCCTCAAGAAATGCAGTAAAAGTAGAAGCATAAGATGCAATATTTGGAACTTTTAAAATCTATTGGATTTTAATGCGTTCCTAGGTCATGCGGCAGCCCGGACTGTCTATTCAGTGCTGCATTTCCTCTGTGAGAAATCTTGAGCTCATTTCTAGAAAACAGCTAGAAATTTTAAAGCTGCTGAAACCTGCAGTTTGTACCTAAACGCGCAGCAACAGCGGGCTCTACACAGCACACACAAATAAGGCCCCATCAGCTGCCGTAGCCTTTGCTGGGTGAAGATTTGCCTCTGTACTTGATCTGGATTGCTTCACCAGTACTTAAAAGGGTAGGGTTTCCTCTGGAAGAAATCTTCAGTTTCCTTTTAGATCAATGATTGAAATGGCTCTTTGTAGTGAAAGAAAGAATCTGGCTGATGCACAAGTCACAGAATCACAGAATTATTAAGGCTAGAAAAGACCTCTGAGATCATCAAGTCCAGCCTGTGTCCTAACACCACCACATTGGCCAGACCATGGCACTAAGCGCCACATCCAGACTTTCCTTAAACACCTCCGTGGACAGTGACTCCACCACCTTCCTGGGCAGTGCATTCCAATGCCTGATCATCATCT
Source organism: Ceryle rudis (assembly GCA_033439905.1). Classification (NCBI taxonomy): domain Eukaryota; kingdom Metazoa; phylum Chordata; class Aves; order Coraciiformes; family Cerylidae; genus Ceryle; species Ceryle rudis. The sequence continues at coordinate 164,549 of JAAGNO010008513.1, read as the reverse complement.
CTGTGATGAAACGCTTCCCAATATCCAACCTAAACCTCCCCTGGTGCACCTTCAGGCTCTGCCCTCTCACCCTGTCACCAGTTGCCTGGGAGAAGAGCCCGGCCCCGCCTGACTACAGCTTCCCTTCAGATAGTGGTAGAGAGTGATGAGGTCTCCCCTGAGTCCCCTCTTCTCCAGGCTGAACAGCCCCAGCTCCCTCAGCCTCTCCTCAC
>JAAGNO010008513.1:122841-147973 GCA_033439905.1 Ceryle rudis | reverse complement strand
ATCTCTTAGGCCATGTCCACAGTGAAACACAGGCTGAGAGCTTCACTCCGTCTCTTAGGCCATGTCCACAGTGAAACGCAGGCTGAGAGCTTCACTCCGTCTCTTAGGCCATGTCCACAGTGAAACACAGGCTGAGAGCTTCACTCCATCTCTTAGGCCATGTCCACAGTGAAACACAGGCTGAGAGCTTCACTCCATCTCTTAGGCCATGTCCACAGTGAAACGCAGGCTGAGAGCTTCACTCCGTCTCTTAGGCCATGTCCACGCTGCATATTTGGCCTGAGTTCAGGGGCTTGGGCCTGGCCAGTCTCCTGACTGACTGCTGCTAGAGCCCAAATCAGCACACAACTGGCACACACCTCCCTGCTGAGAGGGATAAACTGAGAGCAGAAAGGCAGTGAGAAACAACTCCTTACCCCACTTCTCAGCTGGGGTTGAAGTCCAAGTGCAGAGCGCTCCTCCTCAGCTGCATTGCAAGGTCAGCCCGGGGTACAGCTCAGACCCCTGCGGCCCACGGCAGGGCAGAGGGAGCTTTCCTTCCATCAGGCAGTGCTGAGAAGCACTGAGGAGCTGGGCTGTAGCACCTCTCGGCTGCTGCTTCCTGCTCCTAGTGCAAATTTCTGTGCTGACATCACATCAAAACACCCGAGGTGCACACCTCAGGTCCAGACAGGATGGATCTTTGCTTCTCAGAAGAGAAGCCCCAGTGTCACTGACCGGGCTGAGGGCAACGACACTGTTTATTTAACAACGTAGATGGTTGGTAAATGGCGACATAAACATTGATTCGGGCCCAAGCCAAACACAGAATTGCAAACCTGGCCCGAGAGGGGCCCAGCTCACCAGTTATTTCACTCTGCCAAGAAAGCAGAGCAGCAAATAAAGAGGGATGAACTGTCAGCAGAAAACCACAGCAAAACAAAGGGCCATGTCTACAACACACCACCACTGCCACAACGGAGGTAGTGCTGAGCGAGCCTATAAATAGACCTCAAATCATCAAGTCACTGGCTGGGCACAGATACTTAATTCACATCAGGACACAGCAAAGCTGAATTTGCATCGGCTGCTTCCACAGGCTAATTAATTGGGTTCAGCGCCCAGCAGAAACCCTCACACCTCAGAGCCTTGCAACAGAACCCCCCCCAGCCCGCCTGCCGCAGCACCTGCCTTACCTTTTGATGTCCCACCAAACCAGTCAGCAGGCAAGAAAGGTCCCAAGGAAAAAAAGAGCAGTAATTAAATGGTGGAAAAATGCCAATAAAGAGTGAATGTCAGATTAGTGATTATAACTGTTTTTCAAAAAAAACCCACCTCAGAGAAACACGGTGTAACAAAAGGGGGTTGATAAGTAACACGTGAGCATTTGAATCTGGTCAAAATGCATCTTTCCTCAGGCTTTAAAGGGATGTAACCAACTGGGGTGGGGGGGTTATTCACCGACCAAGAATAGCTCGGAGAATAACAGACACATTACAGGCCGATTTCAGAAAATCGTGATGTTTGCACAGGATTAATGAACAGGAAAGAGGCAAAAGTCACCAAATAAGTTATTTTTTAGAAATTATTCACTCAGGTCGAGCCATGATAATTAATTACAAAATTAACAGGCATCTGACAATAGACTGATTAGTTTATAATGTGCCTACCCTGAAATACAATTAATTAAGGAAAGACAATTGTGACAAGTACTTGAGTCGTACAATGAAATTAGATCTTGTCTTTTAATTATAAGAAACTGTATCCTCACCAGGCTGCCCAATCACCGTCCAGGGCAATCACTACACTGCAAAAAGAAGAGATAACACACTTTGGCTAAAAAGGGTACAGAAAATAGAAAACCTTTTCAAGGAATACATACTGAATCTACAAACACTGCATGTTGTCTTCACTGCCCCCGGAGACTGGGTGTTAAACACAGATTACGGATGAGTAACAGCATTTTGAGAACAATAAAGCAAATAATCAAGGCTAGCAATCGTGTTGCCACTTGCCAGCCCCAGAACAGACTGCAAGGAAGCGCGGTGAGCATGAGAAATGGATCTGATGGACACCAGAGCTGCCATTATTCGCCAGTGGTCGCTGCATCAGACCTACTGAACTGATTAACACGATGCAAGAAAACTACGATGGCTTCTCTTGCCAGAATGAAATGGAGTTTAGTGCAATGCTTTCAGATGAGAGGTTGGAAACTGCTCTGACTTTTCTTTCTGACTGCCCACCTACTTGGTGAAACCTTTCTCCACAGACAAGGGAGAGACACAAAGGAGACCAAGAAGCAAAGAGCACTGCGACACCAGAGTCAGTAATATCAGGCTTCTGCAAACTCGGAGAGAAGATTTTTTCTGAGTTTGGGACATGTATGAAGTATTCCTCCCACGTGGACACTAATGCCAAATAAGGTACAACCTCAGCAGGCAGCCTTTTGCATTGCTAGAAAGCTTAGAGGACATCTTTATAGGATGTCTTTTCTGTATACTCCTCTTATCCACTCTCAGCTTTTGGGGAGACTGATGTTCTGAGATCTTGTCCCTCTGAAACCAAAGTTAACCACAAAGTGCAATCACAAAGCCTCTATTCCTTAGGAAACCACACTACAAAGAGGCTTCCAGATTCACCTGCTCCTGAAACTCACGCCCTGTTCATGTTTCAAGCCTTTCGGTTCATTCCCATAACCCTTGTCAACTGGCACATTCCTCTGAAAACCAGGGGTTGGAGTTCTGATCACATCACAAACTCAGGAGCAGGAAAGATGCGTTAAATGCCAATGAGAAGACAGCACTGTGAAGCAAAGCAAACGTTCGAAATGGTAGCACTAAAATCTCCGCTGCCAAAAATATCCCAATACATTTCTGGACCGGTACCATTCCTATGCTTCAAATTCACAACTATTTTATTTTTTTTTATTTTTTTTTTCTCCTCTTCAAGGCTATCAAATTTAGGAGTTTCTCTTGGGGATTTGCTCATTTTGATGCTTTTTTTTTCAATGTATCTGCCTTCATACAAATGGTGGCTATCTCAGTTCTGCTTACGCATTCAGCGCTAAGCTGGTTTGCTCCGACGGTGCCGGTAATCGGTGAAATTGAAATATGCGACAAAAATCTCATGCAAAAGCCACTCAGAAATAAATCCGAAGACTGGAACCACCCCAAGGCACACTAAATCTACATCCACTTCACAGAAACACAGAACGTGTTGGCGGCCTTTAGTTTCCCAATGCTCACGGGTACAAAATGGGGGAGCTCGTTGAGAGTTTAAGCTCACCCATTTGCTCCGGCAGCCTCTGCGGATCAAAGGGGATCCAAACCTAGAAAACAGGTCGGAAACCTAAAGATGTGAGGAGATTCTACAGGGGTTCTAGAAGGGCTGGTGCAAAGAGCCCCTGCATCTCAAATGAGCATGGAAAACAAATTATTAGCCCCCTTTTATGTGTTTACAGAGGGAGGAGGACGGGGAATAACATCAATCAAAGTAATGTCCATTAATAAGAGCAAACATGAGAAAACAGGAAAAACTTAGGGATTAGATATGGTCCTGAGCTGGCTTTCTGGAAAGCTGAGATCAGAATGACCAGACTTCTTAAACAAAGGCACGCTGAAATAATACCTGCATGTTTGGGTTAGGGGGAGTGTGATTTTCACTCCAAACACCATTAAAATGAGAAATGGGTCATTCAGACACTGATCAATGGACATGACATTAATGAAATAGTGCACCTCATTTTTCTTCTTCTTTCTTTTGACATGAAGAGTCCTGGGACCAGCATCTAGAGAGAGACAGCGTGCGCTCTATCAATATTATTGGATAATGATGGTCCTTCTTTGATAAATACATGAGCTGGAGGATTTGGGTATTTCCATGGCAACTTTAAGTCTTTGTTTGCCTAGTAAAGAAAAGCCTTGTAGAAATATCATTGGCAGATCAGCTTTCTTTACTTGCATGTAGGAAGCAAGAGGGATGGAGAGAGAGTGACAAATATGAAGGCTGTCATACTTGAGATCCACCTTTTTTTAGTAGCATAAATTGGTTTCTAGCTACTGGAAGTGCAACACACGTCTATCCCCTGACCATTAATGTAAAAACTAAAACTGTGTAACTTACCACCTCAGTCTTGATTTGCTTGCACACACCCAAATGTAGCTTCAAGACTCAAAATACTAAGTGCTTAAGACCTAAGGGAACAAGAAGCAGAACCATTCTGGAAGAGGGAAAGAGAGAGACCACTGATCCTCAGCCTCCCCGTGCCAAAAGAGGTCAGAGCCCGCAGGACAAGGCAGCCAGGCAAGCACACTTTGACCCATACATTGGGTCCAACTGCACGGTCTGCAACACAGGGCAGGAACTCCATCCAGGACAGACTTACAAGGAAAGGTGAAGAGTCAATCTCCTTCCTACCACTTTCCCCACGCACCTTTGGAGCGCCCAACAGCTGCGTGCTTTGTCTCTCCTCACACGTGCCACTGAGGCTGCAGCTCTCCTGTTGCGATCACGGAGCTAACCGACTGCAGGGAAGGAGCTGCAGACCTGTTTTGTTGAGCTTTCAGCAGGCAGGAGAGCCGGGCGCTGGCCGATCACCATGTGCTGCAGTTCTGTGGAAGCCCAAGCACCAAATCTCTGTCTACCAGACAGCAGCGGAGCTCAAGGTGATGCAGCATCTGAATGGCCAGTGTCAGGGGAGCTTCCAAACATCTGCCAGACAGCAGAATTAGGGACCTCTCTGATGCACTGAAAGTAGAACGGGAGAGTGACAATTGCAGTTCACGTCGATGGACTCAGAATGAATTAGAGGCACTGTTCTTAGTGACAGAGACACAGCGTCTTGCGTGGACCCAAAGGCTTTGCTCAAAGCTTTGTTCAAGGTTTGCTTACCCGAAAGGATAATCCCAGACAATTCAGCTGCCAATGAGTACCTGGTTACTACAGCTGACCGCACATCCTTCCTCTTTGAACTCTGAAGAACCCCAGGAGCCACTGCTCTTAACCCCGTGTGGTGGTTACAGGCCTTCTTAAATCCTTCTGTGGAGTTTTGTCCTTAGGGAGCTACATTCTGCCTGAAACATCTGTACTGCTGAGTTCATTGCACAGTCAATTGAAAACACTGTCTGTTGTTCCAGAGAATGACTTGGATTCAGACTGTAGGCTTCATGAGTCTGTGATACCCAGGGGAGCGAGCAGAGATAAGCAAAGAATAAACTGTTTTATCTGAAGTTGATGAAGTGAACCCTGTTCACAGATTTCTGTGTCTCCCAAGAACGGCAGCAGATCTGCCTTTACGAATTCTTCAGGAAATGACTTGGGCAGGCTGGGAGCAGGGAACACCTTCGTACCCTCACGCTGCTGATACAGACACTAATACCTCGATGGCTGTGAAAGCTGGGGCTCTGTCTAGCAGAAAATTTCCATCAGCTCAATTAACTGCTGCTCAGTAGTCTCTGCAGATGGGATGATAATAAGCAGTTGTTGCTGGAGACACAGGACAGTCCATGCACTTATAGATCTGTTAAAGCCAAACACAAATGCTAGCAGCAGTCGAGAGAATCAAGCAGACTGCAGATGCTCCTCAGAGAATAAAGGCTTCAAGATGCTATGCAATGATGGCTACTTGCTCAAGAAACAAAGAGGTGCAAGCACGACGTAGCTCACATTAAGCTGCAGGAACACGTCGTCGTGTTCCTTACTCGGAAAAGTCCAGACAATCATGTCTCAGCCTGAAAACCTCTTAGAAACACTGATGAAAATGACTTCCCATCATCAAAAAAGTATTCACACCTCAGCAAGAAGCTAAATAAGGACACTGTTCTGGGAGTGTCCCAGACATTGAACTATTGTTTTTAATCCTCTTACTTCAATACGCACAAGCCCACAAATCTCCTAAGGTGCTTAGTGCGGTATCCAACAGGAACAATCCATGTCTGTACAGAGGTGAGGGGAGGGGGACCACGTAGCCCTTCCTGAGCAGAGGCAGGGTCAGCAGGCCATGGCCCAGGGCAGGCTGGGTAACAGGCATCCCACGGGCTTTCCGACGGCACGGCCAGAGGTGGCTCAGGAGGCTCCTCTGTGGTCTGGGTGCAGATCCCAGGAGGTGCTGGGACCTCATGGGCAATGCTAAACCAGCCTCTCCTGGCACATCCGCCGCAGAGCTGCAGCATGGAGGGAGAACAGCGTGCAAAGCAGACTCTAGGCTAGCAATAAACTCTCTTTTGGATACCTAATTAATGTCTATAAATACATAAGGGCTGGGTCTCAAGAAGGCAGGGACAACCACTTTTCACTTGTGCCTCGCGACAGGATGAGGGGCAGTGGATTCAGCTCCAGCACAGGGAGTTCCACCTCAACATGAGAAAGAACTTCTTTCCTGTGAGGGTTGTGGAGCACTGGAACAGGCTGCCCAGAGAGGCTGTGGAGTCTCCTTCCCTGGAGACTTTCAAGCCCTGTCTGGATGCATTTCTGTGTGATCTGCTCTAGTTTTGTCCTGCTCTGGCATGGGGGTTGGACTCGATGATCTTCGGAGGCCTCTTTCAATCCCTCACGTTCTGTGATTTATTCTTTAGTTTAGGTTTTTCATGGCTGTTTTGTTTCTGAATTTCTGCTTACAAACTGCTACGTGAAAGCAGCTGGATCCACCCAGCGCATCATGGTTTTCCAGAGCAACCTGAACAGCAGCCTAAGAAGGATGAAAACACACCTCAGTACATCTGTTTCCTTGGCCTCTCACTCATTCTTTTCTTTTTTCCCTTCTTTCATTCTCCTTTTACCTGTCATCCTCGTTCTTTGCCAATTGTATCTTTTCCTCCATTTGGCAACTGCAGCTCCGTTGCCATCTCTAACTCATAATCCCTGGATGACTGGGATAAAACGTGAAGAAAAATAATAGAGACCAAACCAAGAAGAGAAGGCGCGTGACTTAAAACAGTAAATCTGATTTGTTTGCTGGATTTGGGTTGGTGAGGGTCTGGGTTGTGTTGGGTTGCAGGGTTGGGTGTTTTTATTTGGGGAGAAGGGTTTTTGGGGTTGTTTGTTTGGGTTTTTTTTAAACACGCTGTAGCTGTAACAGGTTACTATTAGGAAAAGCAACTGAATACACATCCATGAGCATTTACAGGGTCAGAAAGGTACAATTTCCACACAATACAGCATGCAAGACTGAAAAAAAAGACCGAATGTCTATGAAGTCATTACAAAATATTGTGAAATTGGCGGGGGGGGAGGGGGGAGAGGGGTGTTAGCTCATTTTAATATCCCAAATTAGTTTTTCTACCACTATAAAGATTTCTTTCTAGGCCAAATTCTCAACGTGAACATCAGAAACAGCAAAAGTACACAGAACTTGGCACTAGGAAGAACATTTGTGCAACTTTGAAAAACGTCAGAAATGAGCAGAAAATAAGTTACACGTAATGAGCCCTAGAAAATCTGTTTGTTCCTGGTAGCTACCCCTCAGCAGCCATCAGCTCTTCTGTTAAACCAAACATCAAAGGTCTGAAATTCCACGACGACTTTTGATGTCAGCACAAGTTCAGTAGTTAAAGTTGAAGATTTGTCACATGAGGAGTTTATGCCAATTATAAAGCGTAGAAAAGAAATCGCACGCATGCAGGCATATGTTCGTTATTAAAACAACAAGTCCACCAACTCTCTTTCTCTTCTGAATGTTTGGTTTATTTTATGAGAAAATAAAGATGAAAAATAGCTCCGGTTTTCAAGGTGAAATGCTTGAAAGAAACAAATAAATGTCAGTAGTCGCTTTGCCTACATGTATAATTTTCCTGGACTCCTTTTTCAACTGATCTGCTCTGGTACATTCTTCAGCTTAACCCTCACCTGCCCTCCCCACTTCTCTGCAAGGGATACTTTTTCCTCTTCAAATACAAGAGCCTGGCTTTCTGCTTTTTACAGCATTGCCCAATGGACGAGTCAGTTCCCCACGACACACAATAGCAGAAAATCATTTTCCCTCTGGTTTTTTTTTTTGTTGTTGTTCTCAATTGTCTACATTTTGCCTGTTGTGCACCTTTCCAGTTGCTCCTTAAAACTGCTGATGCTTCCCAGGGCTGGAATGAGCCCCGAATGAGTGAGGGAGGAGACCCCAAATTGCTGCAAAATGACACAGCTTTCTGAAAATCATTTTCCAAATGTTTTCACAGGCAAAAGCTTTAAAGTCTTACATTTTATGGGTATACACAGTACAGGACACTTGTCCAGGACAGTTAAGCTGCAAAGCAAAAATGCAAACTGAATCAAGCTTAATTGCTGCGTCCAAGTCAGGGGACAGGGCAGGGTGGGGAGGACTGCATTTACCTGAAATAACTGCACTCATCTTTAACTGCAGTTGAGATTTTCCTAACCATCACGACAATTTGGCAGCGGAGCCTCACCGCCTTTCCAGTGGTTGCTTGTGAATCTCTTGGTGACACAGCTTTCCCCTGGGGAATACTGATGTCTTAATATCTCATTGAAATGGTTTGACATCTTCCCAAGACAGGCAGATTCCTGCTGGAAACAAAACTGGTTTCCTTCCACCTGGAACAATACATCGAAACCACAAACCCACCTTCCCAGATTCTGCATCACACGACCACCTCGCCACGACGGCTGCCTGAGCAAAGCAGCAAGAGAGCGCCTGGAAGCCCTCAAATCACAGCGGGCTTCCTGATGTCCTGCCACACAGTTTGGAGCCTGATGGAGCCATTTTTGGAGCACCACGGCTCCAACCTGAGCAACTTTTTGAGCTTCTGGGAGCTTCCTAAAGCTGCTTCCAACAGGACGGGAGCTTCCCAGGGAACCCCAGGGAGCCGTGGCAGAGCCAGGAGTCAGAAGTTATGACAGCTGTTGATTGTTTCATTTAGGAAAACTCAAACCACATTTTCTGATTTTCCTGAACTGAAAATTTTCCCATTTTCCTTTGAGTGGAAAATTTTGAAATGTCACTTTTTGTTCCAATTTGGTACAAAAACATACTGGAATTCACGTCTCCTCCAGCACCCCTCCCCATCATAAAACTTCTTAAGTCTCAGCTAGTTCTTCTGTTTCCAATGCCCTAATGCCTTTGAAAATCACCCTCTGAGCTCTCTGATGAAGCAGTAAAAGCAAACGTGTGCAGCTAGGCAAATGCCAGATGTTCAAGCTTTCTCATCCTATTCAACCCACAAATATCTGTTCAAAAGTTCTGATTCACAACGCTGTAGGAATGACCCTTCTTCATCCAAATGCCCGTATTAGAAATGCTGGAAAGATAATCCACGCGTAAGTGGGAGCGCTTGTGGTTATTCATTGTTTGCTGCTTGGTGTTCATGATTCTTCTTGTAAAGCAATTTTGTTTACCGAGCAAATAACAGCCTGGGATTTCTGGGACCAGCCGTACATGGCAAGCAGTGAATGAAGCACGAGGCCAACCTAAGTACCAACTGGGAAACTTATTTCCCCAAACTGATCTGTAAACACTTGCAAAACAACAAAGCTACTCGCAGGAAGTTGGATGTACCAAAACCCAGTAAAAACTAGCTGCTAAACACACTGGTACCAGTGCTATGACCTGCTCCAGTAAGAAGGGCGCGTGGCAGCGAGGAGGGAGCTCTGCCACCTCTCCCCGCTCCCTGGGCCCATCCTGCTGCCGCGGCTTCTCCACAGCTGCCTCTGCTCTCCCACCGCTCCGCGGACCGTGGGAGCTGCGGGGCTGCTCAGGAACACGCCATTTGTGCTGGAAAGTATCCGAAGGCTTTTGAAATCCCAGCTGCCGCTGGCAGCTCTTGGGAAAACAGGATCCATACCATCTCGGTGCAAAATCGTGTCACTGTAAAATAACACAAAAGGGGTTTGTGCCATGGTAATCAGATCCCATCTACAGCATTCGCTTTAAGACAAATAGGAAGTGATGAATGAGACTCGAATTCTTCTTGGTATGCACCAACAGCCTGGATTCCGTTAAGACCAGAGATATGGATGAGGAATGCAGCGGCCTTGGCTTCTTTTCCTGCAAGCTCTTCCGAGCGGTTCTCCTTCTAGTATTTCTTTAGCAGCAAACTCAGGTCTGCTGTCAGCTTTCTGGGCATTGGCATTGTGCGGGCCAAGATGGAGATAAAGGCCAGGCAAGGGGCAGCGTCCTCTCTGCCACAAGGATATACTGAGGGCGGCGTGCAAGTGACACCGCTGGGTGCTCTGCTCCACTTCATGGTGACATCTCTCCCTGGAATCATTGGGCTTTCACGGCCTCACATCCTTCTGCACTGCTGAACAACCTGGAGAGCCCGTTGGCTTTTACCTACAGATTAAGGGTGCGGAGCTGTTCACAGGATTATGTTCTGTTAAATAAAAGACTCGCCAGCCACTAGCTAACGTATCTGCTTGCTATCCAAGTCCTTGAAATATTTTTTTCCCCTCCCCTTATCTTCAGGAGGGGACACCACAAGGATCCCCTTGCACTGAGAAGTTGTAAAAGAGACGATCTGCAGGACGCAAAAAGCAGGCGAAGAGACAATGAGCTCCTCTGCCTCAAATAACACCTGAGAAGTCTCTGGGGAAAGCGAAGGGGAAACAGTAATAGCATGTTTCTGTTGATCCTTGGAAACCTTCCAACCGTGGCTTCTCGACCGGTTCAGCTGCATCGCAGGGTATTAGTTCTGGGGTTTAGCAGGACAGAGCAGGCTCCAGGGACCAGGCGGAAGCTGCGGGGCTGTTTGGCCCGCTCTGGGCTCACCTGTCCCACGCGAGGACAAGGGAGCACAGGCACTGCGCAGCGAGCCAGCGCCGGCTCGCTCAGCACCAGCACAGCCACTGAAGCTGAGGTTGCTGTGTCAGGAGTTAGGCTGCAATAGAGCCTTACGCATCCCACAGGAAACACAACCAAATATTCTACCATCCCGAGAAACGTACGCGGCTGTCGGCACCACAAAGGCCTCTGAGGGGCACTCGTCAAGGATCAACAAACGCAGCCCAGAGCCGCAGTCAGAACAGCTTTGGGCTCAGTTGTGGCTCACCAGGAGCCATTTCTGGCAACCGAGGAGTGCTCAGCTCCGAGTGTTAGATAGACACCCTCAGAACGGGCGACAGGTCACAGCAGGAGAGGGTTTGGTTGAGTGGGGATTGCACGACTTCCATACAGGCTTTCCCAAGAGCTGGTACTGGCTTTTAGCAGCCATGCTTCCAAAGATCCCACAGGAAGTAGAGCAATACAGTGTAGGAAGTCTTTTTGCTGCTTAGTATTTTCCTCACTGAAGAGTGGCTCTAGTCCGTTGGGAATGTGCCGTTGAAGCCTCAGATTGGCAACGTGTTAGCAAGCCAGGCATATATTTGAAGCAGCAAAACCAACACAAACACAACAGGAAACTGCAAACTCAAAATTTAGGTGATAACCAAGCCTGGTGGAACTCCATAAAAGATATTTGTATATATTTTAATATATTTAAATGTGATTCAGCAAGTTTGACAGACTGAATAATTTCCCTGCAATATATTTACTCCTTCATTGCTGAAAGAATTACCTTTTGAAATGTGGTTGTGCAAGTATTTCTGAACCATCATAATAATATTAGTCAAGACCAAACCAATTATTATAAATCTAATTATCCTAAGAACTGGAACACTGAAGGTCACCAAGCGTGGCTGTTTGGTAACTGCATTTATTTACCCCCTGGTTTCTGACAAGTGGCTTTCAGAGAGGTATTAGAGGTGCATCTGTTTTCAGAAGCATCCTGTTAGGAGGCAGAGAGCATGCTCACTCTTCCCCACTGCCATGAAGGGCAGCTTCTCGAAGAACACTAACACTCTTCCACCGTTGAATACTAAACCCATTTTTCCTAAAGGACGTTGTGATGCTACTTAGTCACTTCCACAGCAATTCTATCAATTCTTTGTGGTATTCCACTAATCACATTGGTGTTTTCCAAGGTGCTTCTAAGAGGAGAGAAGTTCCATGGGGACCTTGGAGCATTTTTGTTAGCTCCTTCAGCAAGTCACTAAATTGCATCGCTTAGTGTAGAAAATTAGATCCTCTGCCCTATTTAATGTGTGTTTATGTTCTATCAGAATAAAGAAATGTGCTATAGATAGCGGAATTCTGTTCATTAGCGCGTATTTATGATCAGACTGCAGCTGGAGCCTTTGGGCTAGCTGACATACTTGAAGTGTTTTCTAAAATAATAAGTACATTGGAGAAAAACAGAGTTAGCAACATGAAGCCAAATTCTAAGACAGTTACAACAAATGCTACCCTTATTTACTCAGTTAACTTCCTTGGAGTTGAGCTGACTTTAATTAAAAGCAGAAATTGGGCTGCATACTAAATGTTAAATGCATGTTAATACCCAGATACAGAGCGCAGTACCGAGCTGTCGGATGCTGTATAGACTCCTACTACTGAACCCACATGACACAACACAATCTGTCACGTCAGGACGATTTAACAGCACAGGTCTAATCCAAGCCAGTTGGGATTAGGCTAAACCAGGAATCTCAGCGAGGCCTAAAGAGCCCTGTGCTGCTGGAGTGCAGCACGCCCTGACAGGGAACACAAACCACTCCACCAGTGCTGTCCTTCCAGGAAATTCAACCTATGGCAAACGCTCAGCGTGACAATGTTCACCCTCACAGATAATGCAATAAGCCACTGTAATAGTTTAACACGCTTACGATGAGGAGTAGTAAACAATCTTAAATGCCACTTGCTGCCATCAGGTCTGCCAGAGACGCAGAAGAGAAAACCAGTGAGGGAAGAGGTGCTGTGTGACATCTCCGATGGTTTTTGAACGGGTCCCACACAGCCTCTGATGGCACCCAGTACGGCCAGGGATGCGGCGATGCTGTGACCCCGGTAAAGTGTATCCTGGATGAACAAGATGTACAGGCGGGGATGCGGTATTCCAACAGGAAAAGCACCTCTGAGGGTTTATTTGGCCTCAGGCCCAATAATTCATTCTTCATCGCGGACTTAGGCAGTGGGTCCTACTGCCTCAAGGACTCTTCCAGTCCAGGTTCATAACAAACCCGGTGGGTTTGTTCCACTGTCTCTATGACTGACAAACACCTGAGTGGTTCCTGGAGCTACGGAGATCATGCTCGGATGTCAGGTATTGTAAGACCTGCAGGACTTGGGAGAATTAGCGGAATGGTGAAAACCTCAGAGGCACGACCATGAAAAAGCCGAGCAGAAATCCAATATGCTCTACATTAACATCTGACTCATTTGAAACAATTAATTAGTATTTCACAAATAGAAAACGCTCTCATTAAAGATTTAGCTGAGGCATAAGAAATCACAACAAGCGTGTTACAAGACCTAACCCCTCACTACCGAAGAGCAGGTTTAACACTCCTGATGTTTTTCAGACCAAACAAATGGGGACCAGATGTTATTTTCCTCTCTCCAGTAGGGAAAATAACTGAAAGTTGAGTACGCTGTTGATGTTTGAAAAATTATTTTCTAATCGGAGATTTTTTGTTCCGCTTGTTCTTAAGAAAGCTATTCATGCCCCTGGATTTGAAACACCTCCTATCTCCTGTGCAATAGCTAGCCCCAAAACTACTTAAGTTGCCTGCCTGCTACCTGCACATCATAATTTGCTGGGAAAAAGATTCTCACATGGTCAGTTTGGTTTTTAGAGTGGCCTGTTCCTCTTAGGCTTTTTTGCCCAGTAATGAAAAGGAAGGCTACACACGCCAGCGCAGGCCACTTGGACTGAGGAGCTGATAGGAAGGAGTATGACGCTGGCACTAGTTACTACTACATGTCTTAGAGCCTAACATAGTAAGACCCAGACAGTAAGTGATCCATACACTGGTGTGCACAAAAATCCTTCGCATATGCACGCGTGGCGAAGATGAAAATCCTCATTTTCAGTCAGTCCTCCACCGTAGGCAAGTGGTGGGTATAACGATTCCGTCAGCACACACCACCAGCGTACTAGTTGATCGCGGAGGTCTACAGATTCCATACAGCAATATTTTGTGTTCTGCAAGGATGGGGGGCGCGCAAAAGCAGCAGCAGCTCAGTCAGCAGAGAACAAGAAAGTGTGGGACCGTGAGCACAGGGGCTTCACCATCCACCTCATCTCCCCTGCAGAACCCCTGGCCACCAATACCTGGGTGTGTGAGCGCTGCTCTCCGAGAGGATTCCTGCCCTGCAAAAGCCCTCAAGCCTTTTCGTGTCCTCATCTGCCCAAGGTCTTTCTCGCTCAGACGGGGGCTCCGGAGGGAGCCAGCCCCGCCGTCTGCACGGCGCTCACCACGCGCCCGTTCTTCTTCCACCTGAGAGCCCGGTGCTGTTCCCCTTGCCGCAAGCAGGTGCTGGCCGCAACAAGCTCGCTGATGCTTCTGTGCGTGCATCATCGCAGCGACGGTGCGGCAGGAACCTTATCGCATTCTGAATGTACTTGTGAAAACCCCAATCCCTACGTGCTGGCATTTATAGGGATAACATTTTGAAGGAAGCGGTTTGATTACCAAGAGGAGGTCACAGGGCTCTGGGTACAGAGGTCTCTCGGCCGTGTGGAACTACATCACCTCTTGACCTTCCTCACGTCAGACGCTACAGAACCACAAGTGTGCCTGCTACCAGTCCCTGTCACCACCCATCTGGAGCCCTTTGCTTTCTTTCATGTTACTCAGGAGACCTGGTATTTTTAGGAATATCAATTTACTCTTTTCAGAAAAGTATCTGTGAGATTATGCCAAAGGAATGTACTCCACAAACCGAGCAGATGCATTATGTGAAGACACCTTGCAGCCATTAAATGAGGTGACTGCTCTCAAGCCCATCACTTCCCACTTCTTTTCACATCATCATGATTTTTCGACCTCTCAGTCTACACCGTTTAGCGAGGATTTAAAGACGCCAGAAACAGCACGACGCTCTCTGTCTGCAATTTGCCTTAAATCTTTTCCAGTTTCCCCGACGTAGTTTTCGTTTTATTCTCACACTCTCATTTCTAACGGCTTCTTGGCATCTGGTTTCCTAACAACATACTATTAGCACTTCTCTATTGTAATCCCCTCTTTAGCTGCCTAACCCAACATTAGTATTAGCATCGGCGTTATCGTGTTATCGTGTAACATAGCTGCATGAAAAATTACAACAGTTGTGCAGCAGTTACAGTGTAATTACTTAGTGCCACTCAACGTGAAGTGCCGCAGTAATAGGTTGCATAACCAATTAAATTTCTGAATTCTGCTCACATAAGAAGCCTCTGAAGCAATGTCACCGTAGAGGTTTCTCAATCTTGTCTGCGGCTGATTTGCTCCATCAGCGTGCGAAAGAGAGACGAATCCTGAGGTCTGCTCAGTTTTTTTCTACTATCGCCAAGAGCAAGGAGAACACGCTGGTGAGGTCTTGTGAACCGCACCAGCTATTAAACTGATGGTCATAGGGAAAAAAAATGCTTGGGGAAAAAAGAAACAAAACCCAAAGCAAAACCAAAACAGTGTTAGATGACTAAATTTACACTCTCCAGGGGTGTTCCGCAGCCTTAGACATAGAAATCGGAAAGGAAAAAGCAAACTACTTTTTCCAGCAGTCTTCTCTAATCAAGTTTCTGTTTATGAATATAAATTGTCTCCAAGCGAGCAATGACTAAGCATTCTGATGCCTGTTTGCTTCACTTGTGCAGTGTCTGGACACGTCTGGAGAACTACTGCAACAGGCTGCTTTCACACAGAGGACCGTTTTCTTTCTTGAATAACAATGGTTTCCACTTTCCTGCCACATATCTTCTTAAAAATACTGTGGAAAAGCTTAAGTGTAGCTTTAATTTAGAACACAGACGCAACAATAGCCTTTTGCGGCCAATCTGCATTGGTTAAGACTTAGTTATTTTCTTGACAGATTAAAACTTGCTACCCACCCACTTCGTAATACATGAATCTATATGGTTCACACACATCATTCACAAAAGCTGTCAAAGTCTTATTCCGGAAATCTTGATAGATGTAAATTACAGTTATCCTTGGAAAGGCAGGAACTCCAGTAGATAGATTTTCATACCCTGGGAAAGTGCCTGTGTCTGTGTTTTGTTATTAGACAACAGATACACAAACACAGAAGACAAATACATACTTTCTAGAGGATAGATACAAGCCTAACAGTCCTCAGTTCCTTTTGAATTCTTAACCTTGGATTCCCAGTTGGTAGCTGGGAATTGCTGCCTTAAGGCAACTGGCCTTGTTGCCTTAAAAAGGGGGGGCACCTTATGTCTTCAGTTGGGCCTGATTTGTCACTTCTTTCCCTGGATAGAAAGTCACCCCTGTGCAAGCTGAGAGTGTCAAACCTCGCTAAATCAAAATTGACGTGCATCAGGCACCTTTTACAGGTCTAAGAAGGCAAACAGCAAACAAACAGAAACGCACAAAGAAAATCAGCCCCACCAGTTCTGATGAGCGCTACAAACTGTTCAGAACAATTCATCATTCACCACTGGTGCAGATAAAGAGACTGCTGCGTTGCTGGAGCAGATTTGTGTGACTAGTGTGGTGACTTCAGTCTCTTTTGCTTCCTCTCTCCTTAATTATATGAAAATAATTAAAAAAATCCCAACACAACCAAAAAAAACCCAAGAAAAAGCTGCTTTCCTTCACACTGAAGTGTTAACCAGAAGCTCCCCGGAGGCTTCTGTGATAGCTCATTTATAATATAATTCAACTAGAGCAGTTAAGTGATGCTGTTGTACAGTTTAAGTGCCTTTGCTAATTTTCCTGGCCCTGGGGGGGTTTGTATCATATATTTCATTTGAAGGGATAGAAATTGCAGAGAGCAATCAAAAACATTCCCTCAGGAGTGCAGGAGGACATCTGGACAAAGATCTTCCTTTTATAACTGCACTCTCTGCATCTTTTTGTAGTCACTCTTGTAATAATCTCTACATTCAGTTTCTTCTGCTTCTTATTTGGGATTCTGCTCCAGACTTAACCTCTACCACACGCCCATTACGGACACACGTACTTACACTGCTAACACACTTTCATACTTAGGAGCAAATACACAAAAATTAAATTCATCTTTTTCTTGGCAGAGTCCAAAAAGCAACCAGACTTCCTAACCCTCTGAAGCCCACGGCCGAAAGCCACATCCAGATAGCACTCCCTCGGAGATAAAAGGATGAGAAGCTCCAGGAGAGGTTTGCAGATTTCCCAGGAGTGCCATCATCCCACAGCGGGATGACGGTGGGCTGGAAAGGCGATTCATGGTCTCGGAACAAGCCAGCAACACCGATCTCAACACAGCTAAGCATTTGGACTACCTAGAACTCCCTGGGTGTCTTTGTGAACACCAAGTGGTCCACCATGACCAAAAGGCTGTTAAGCTAGAGTACAAGACGACTGGTGTAACTGGATATGGTTGAATTGGTGCAGAGTTACCTGTTAAGATTTATGGCCATCTTCTGTAGCGGACCAGACGATCATTCAAAAAGCTATAAAACTTACCACTGCATGAGAGATCAAACACATAGAGATATTAGAGCAGTATCTTAGATCTTAAACACAGGTCCACAGTGTAACACCAACAGCCAGAAGCTCCATTTCCACTGACAACACCTAAAACCATACCACCTTCATGTTGCTGTGTTTTCTTTATTATGCTGGGTGCCTAGAAGGCAGGTATCCTATGCTCCTAGGCCTGGAGGACTCTTCAGAGTAGTAATGAGACAGAAAGGAAAAACACTATAGAGTTTATGAGCTCGCAGAGCTCTGTATTTTTCATATCTCAGGTGGGATCTGGTGCCACCCTACACAAGGTGGCCATACACCAAAAGCTGGGACTCTAGGAGATGCATTTAAGGTACAGGAAGACCTGAAGTGTTAATGCTGCCTCTGAAAGGGGAAGGACATCTGAGTCAGTGGTCCTCTAAAAGGACTGGTAGATATGCCAGGTGATAAAAACTGTTGTAGACCTATAGACCTAAAGTAGCTTAAATCACACAGATTACTTGTCTGATAAGGATGGGTACCAAATAGCACCCAGCCAAGGACTGCGGCAATTTAGCCAGTGACATCAACACCCTGTGTCCTTAGGTCCACTGTAACTGCAGGTGAGGGATGCAAACAGAAGAAAACAAGATGGGAAAATTGTTTTCTGTCCTCCAGTTAAAGCAACCCAATAGATCAGCAGTATCCAAATAGGATATTAATACACACTCAATAAATTCCACATCCTTTTAGAACCATGGGAAAACAGATGGGCTCTCCCGCATGCCCTCTAGGTCAATGGATTTATTGAACCAAAGAAAGGGAAAACACCAACGAATGCCCTCTAGTAGCCTTCCGTGCTCCTCCTCAGTCCACTGTACTTGTACTGTATCCCTTTAAAAAATCTAGCTTAGCAAGCCTGAAGTACCAAAGTCTAAATCTAAAAATAACCAGGCTTTGGCAAACTTCCAGTATCATACAAGAAATGTAGGTGAAGGCGATTTCAGAACTAAAGGGAACTCCCTGGGTGCAGGGAGCATATTGAAAGAGGAGGGGAGTTTTATTTATATACCTGCGATGGTTCTGAGTAATACTGGCCTTTGAGATTAGCAAGAGCCAGCATTTTTCTTAAGCAGCTGCAACATTTCTCTTCAGCATCTCCATTTCCCTGCAGATGCTCTGGGGTCAGACCAGCTGAGACCAGAAGCATGAAGGCTGAGATACCGCGAGCATGGCTGTTCTTGCAACAGTAGAAGTGAAATGCCTTCAGAAATCACAAGAGATGTGGCAGCAACACAAAATGTCCTTCTCAATTTAAAAAGTTCATTGGTTTTGGACGGGGCTGTTCTAAACTTCTGGGATCGTACTGAACTAAATGTCTTAGCATTATAAAAAGTGTGTGGTATCAGCCAGAATAAAGAGTCTCTTGATTTACTCTCTTCTTTTGGAAGTTTCACACTAACACTGTCTCTACCCAAGTTGTTTTTAGAATCATTATTTTCATGAAATAATGGCAATCTGCACAGTGAATTAACTGGGGAAACCCCTATGAGCACCGACTGAGTCCTCCGACATCAAATTCTATCATCCTTAAAGACTTGACCCTGCACCACTAAACATTACTGGGAATTATGCCATTGGCTTCAAAGAGAGTAGGAACAGGCCCTAAATAAGCAAAACTTCTAGTTATTACTCCAACGGGAGTAATCCTGTCAGGCCACAGAATGTGCCTATAAAAGCCAAGACTTCAACAATGCTTTCTCAATTCCATCCATACACTTTGCATGAGAGCGGTCTGCAATTACACGTGCACGGACCATTCCAACATCTGCATCAGGTAATTGTAGAGAGGAAGGGTACAGGGGAGTCCCAAGAGGGCTCATGTGTGACCCTTTGTCTCTGTGCCCGGTGGGTTCACAGCCCTTCCCCAGTATTATCACTCCAAGACACGCACAGATAAGATTGTGAAGTCTCCTCACAGAAAAATTTGCCACAGCACGGCACAGGAGTTTTATAATTAGGCTGTCCCTGTCTTCAGCCCCCGCCTCCGATATCAAACCAACTGAAGAGGGGTGGGAATTCCATGGGGTTTTTTTTTCCTTTAGCAGCATTATTTTGACAGCCCCACTGACCGATGCCCTGACGAGCGATGCAGACTGTGTTTGAACCCGCTGCCTTAAGGGGCAAAGGCAGGACAAACCCCACCTACAAACACGGGAACTGCCTTTGCGGGCTGGACCCCGCTGTCTCTGCAGTGGTGCTCCCTGTCCACAGAGCCACGCACCGCACAACAGCATGGGACAGATGTGGCAAAAATCCGTACGATTCTTGTCTGGGGTCTATGATTGGAGGCATTTGAAACGGGGGTCTGAAGTCCATCAGTGGGAAAGCAGTCATCAGTGCTCTAGAGAAGGTTCCGACAAGCCGCTAGAGCTGGGGCTGCTCAAATCCCATCCCAATTCTAATAAGCGTGGTTTAAAAATTACTACAACTCTTGGTTTCTTTTATATTTTTTCTCCCGCTGTTATCTATGCCTCACCCTCTCAACCCCAGAAGTCACCACGGTCAGAAACCCTTACTAAGCAGATATCTAAATTGTGTTCAAATGCAATTTCCAGAATTTACAATACTGAAACACTCTAAACCTAATACACTCTGGAGAAGTCGGGCATCACATTCTGTTTTTTTTAAATCAAGTTAACATTTCCTCCACTTTACCAACCTCCACATTGCTCGAAACATCTCCAGAATTGTGAACATTCAGCTTTCTTTCTGATTTCCCATTTCACTCCAAACGTAGCCGTATCCTGCACAGCAAAAGAATCAAGGATGGATATGGGCCAGGATAAACTTTCAAAATATCTCATTGTGGGTTTTTCCTCCTCAGTTCAGAATTCATGACTGTATTTGAAAACCACAGATACGCCAAAGAATGACTCTTCTTGGTATGAAACAGCATATTCAGGTTCAGGTTTTAACCTAAAGGATTTCAAACCCGGTGCTAAGTTTTGGCCCGAAGGGCAAGAGATGTCCAGTGTGCTGAAAGAGTAGAGGAAAACGTCAGAGATACAGGAGAGAGGTAGAGAAGAAGCTCACGGATTTCGGAGCTCATTCTACAGCTCTCTTGGCAGTAGACAGGCTGATTCATCAGGGACAGAAAGCAAATGCAAGAGGCTCGAATTCAGCAGCTCAGGAGTTAAGCTTTAACTAAATAATGAGGTCCAACAAAGCTGATGATAGAGGCTACTAAATCTTGAGACACCTACCGCACCAAAACCCATTCCTTTGCCAGAGATTCCTCTTAGGTTATTGATTCAGTGAGAGAGCAATTTTCAAAGGAAATTAAATCCTCTTGGAAAAGGACAGTTCCAAAACTGGTAGATAAGGATGATTGTAAGGGGAATAGAACATCGGAAAGGGGAACAGGCATCCACCCTGAACAGAGGGGATAGCACATAGCTGCCCGAGACACAAAGAAAGAGGAAAAAAAGCCCAGCAAAGCTCTTGTTTGATGTTATCCGAGACATGATGAAAGAAGCGTGCTCTCATCTGGAAGGTTTTGAAAACAAAGAACATGATGGACGTGTGCATATACTGCTCACAGGAGAGCGCCTTCTCTCCCTCGGCAGAACGCCGAGCTCTCCACCCACACCGGTTTTATTAATCGAGTTCTTGTCGGCTGACACAAGGAATCCACCAGCTCAAACCCCTCCCCAGCCCTGGGCACATCCCTGGATGGATTTGCGCTGCTGGTAAGACAGAGGGTGAGGATTTCCCCCCAGTAACTCTCCAGCTGAACTAGCTGGAGGCCTTCTGTAGCAGGAAGTCAATTTATAGAGTTCTGACACACAGCAGCTGCTGTCGAAAGCTCCCCACGGCTTTCGAAGCCGCATTGACCAGTCTGCTACCACTGGCTCCCTGTTTTAACAGGATCTTGAAAATGAGTTATGCCCAAGGGTTCAGAGACTTCCAGGGCCTTCTCTTTCCTACACCACACTGCCTGCACGGAGACCTCTGTGCATCCATGACCCTCACACTTCATCCCACTCGCGAGTCCTCTGCTCTATTACCTGTTTAATACCTGTGCTAAAGGTGATGTGACAACTAAGTGTCATTTGGGGGAGCTGAGCTGAGTGAGAAAGGAACAAAGCACAAAGAGTTCAAAGTTTCTATGCAGGATTTTATATCACAAAGCCAGAGAGGTTTAAACTGCGACTTAGAGCCATTATTTTCTGAACAGGCTGAAGGCATGGAAGGAAGTTGGGATTTGGCCCATTCAATGGCTCTAAAACGAGCCCACACTGTCTCCTACGTTGAAACAGACCCATAGATCAGTAAGGAACTGCCTGTCATCCATGTATTTTACTAATAGTCTGTATTTTGGATCCCCCCACATCTGGCTGCTCCAGCAGTACCCACTGCATTACATTTTCAACAGTATCCTGCCTGCCACATTATTTCTCTCAGAACGCAAGGATGCCAGAAACTGAGGAATTCCAAGAGCGGCTAATAGCCTTTTTCAGTTCTGCAAAAGTCGGAAAGATTTCATCAGCTGGCATTCTGTATCCTTCCCATCCCCGCGAACAGCTGCTCTCCCCCTCTGCCGGCACCCTGCCAAAAACCCGAAGCAGGCTGGTTAACGCTGAACTGTCAATAACCCAGAGACTTCAACCTGATACAGTCATCAGGGAGGATACCATGAGACCGAGTCCTGAGAACAGTGAGAAGTAACTGGGATTGCTATATCAGGTAAATGAAGAGGAAACCTCCTGAAATAACTTAAATTTGTGAGACACTGATCAAAACCCATCATGGAGGGCAGAAGCTCCCCACGCAGGCCCTCCCCATTAGGGCTGCTACTCTCTGTGTCATGTTCAAGGTGCCGATTCGATGAGAAACTGTTTTCTGTCTTCTTGAAGCTGGCTCTTTAAATGCCAAAGTTTTTGCTTCAGTAACACATTCTGGCCAGGCTCTCTGGAGAGCACTTTTGCCGCTACAGTTCTCGTGAGAGGGCAAGAACACCTCAGTGTAACAGATCACACCATTTCCTGAAAACTGACCTAAAATCCTCTGAAAACACCTAAGGGTCAGGCATGGTTGAGGCACGCACAGGTACACTGGATCAGGTAAATGCCCAGCACCCGAAGCTTTGGGAGAAACAACCGCACGTTTTGCCAGAGCAAATCACCAGCCAGAGTAATCCTGAACTTACAGCTGGATACTGCACCCTAGAAACACCTGATGCTCCGAGACTCAATTTCTTGCTACCCCAGGATGACAACAAGGCCCTTGCAAAATCTTTTATGATCTTCTTTTCCACAAGCATTTCTGGTTTATCCACCCAGCCTTTGCTCTTCTCTTTCCTATTTTTCTAAGCCAGCTAAGCCCTTTCCCCACCATCACTTTTGTTCCTCCACCACTGCTTTTGTTCCCTTCATCCTCCACTTCTTTTAAAAACCAGTTCCTACACAGAAACGAGTTACTTCTTTTTCTGCCTCTGATAATGCTCTGCCGCTACCTTTATTTTCACCCTGCTCCTACTTCAGCTTCTTCCACAAAATGAGTATGTAACTTTCCCACTATAGCCACAGCCTCTAGTACTTTTGGATGAGACTTGTTTGCAGCGCTATTATTGTCATTTATTACATCCCATCCTCCCTAAATACCATTTTCCTTGCTGCAAACCAAAGATCTCGTTTTCCTGGCATCTAGCAACCCTGCAGTATCTTTGTTGACATCCTGCCAAGATCTTTGCAGGTTCTCAGCAAATCTGTTAGTCTCTGCTGGGGCCAGCTGCTGTCTACAACCCTCGCATATTCTGAGCTTCGTTCGATTAGAAACACCCCTGAATGTATTACATGCTCCTGACCTCAAGGGTAATCAGATAGAAGGACACTTCTGCCGACCACTGCAGAAACTCTAGCTCACGAGCCCTGAAATTCAATTTGAATAATATCGCAATGGGCGAGAAGGGATAGGGTCAGAAGAAGAAAGGAATTTTCATCCAAGTCTTCTTAAAGATTCAATCTTGGCATCATGTCCAGAGACATTTATCCCACCCTCCTAAAGAAACAGATGAAATCTCAGAAGCTGATGAGATTTGAACTGTTACCAACTTTTAAAAAATGCCTCAGAGCTGTCAGCATTCCAGTCCCGATCCATCACAGGCTGCAGCGTATTCACATGATTCAGCACTGCTTCCTTAGATGTCAAATTTTATACACGTCGGGGGATGATTTTGTAGAACTGTGGAAAGGTTGGACTGTTTTTTACTTTATTGGCCAGCTAAGCTGCTCTATCTGTTGTGAAATAGGACATGCGCTAAACACCAGGCTGCCTGACAGAGAGGTCACCGTTAGGCCACCGGGTACCCCCAAGGTATGCTGCAGATAGAGCTCCTGGGTCGGGCTCTGGAGCTGAAAGTGGCAGGAGCCACACGTGCACACACGTGCTGTGACTTTGCTTGGGAAAAAACAGGTTTTATAAAAAGCAGTGGTTCTAGGATGGACAGACAAAAGCTGGGCAGGACTTGACAGGTCAGCATGGTGGATTTACACGGCTAACCCAGCAGTCCAGTGTCTACGTCCTTTATAGGAATTAGCCCAAGAGACCTCACTCTCTGCAAAAACCATAAATCACAGAATCATAGATTTGTTCCGGCCAGAAGAGACCTTCAAGATCATCAAGTCCAACCTTATTCCCAGCCCTATCAAAACCACTAAACCACGTCCCTAAGCACAACATTTACCCAGCTCTTCAACCCCTCCAAAGATGGTGACTCCACCAGCTCCCTGGGCAGGCTGTTCCAATGCCTGATAACCCTTTCAGTAAAGAATTTCTTCCTAGCGCTCAGCCTGAACCTCCCCTGGTTCAACTTCAGGCCATTTCCTCTTGTTCTATCGCTTGTCACCAGGGAGAACAGGCCAATTCCCGCCTCGCTACAACTGCCCTTCAGGTAGTTGTGCAGAGCGACAGAACAGGAATTTTTATCACTTAAATCTGAAAAGAAAGTAAAAAAAATACCAAATAAGCTAAGTAGTAGTAGGGGAAAAGACACAACTACCCATCGTATGCAGACCAAAAAGAACGAAAGCCCCGACACCTCAAAAGCGGGTGCGCACACGCTGCTTTCCAGTCACCGCCCGCAATACTGGGGCACTACAAACACCACAGCCCTGCAGGCTCATCTCCAGGGAGCTGCACGGTTGGGGCTGTGGTTGGGATCCAGTTTGAAGCTGGCCCATTTGTGGTCTTTGAAGTGGCATTTGGCTTCAAAGCAGCATTTGGGTCCTCTTTGAAACTGAGGTAATTCCGTATAAACCCATGCACTGTGGTTTTTGCATTCCTTTCTAGACACCAGGCATTGGCAGCCCTGCCTTACCCCCCGGTTGGTGCTGCCTTATGAACGTGTGAGAAATGTGAGGCCAAAACCAGTGACTGCAGGAGAAAGCAGAAGGACTGAGCTAGTCCTTGAAGGATGTGAAAATGCTTATGGAAAGAGACGGTCTTTAGATGGTCTCATTTGATGGCCGAGGGCAGGTGGGTGCCACACAACAGTCCCATCAGCATTGCTACTGCTTGTAGCTTGGACAAGAAACTACTGCCCACACAAGCTGAAGCACAGGAAGTTCAACCTCAACGTGAGGAAAAACTTCTTCCCTGGGAGAGTGACGGAGCCTGGCCCAGGCTGCCCAGAGAGGCTGTGGAGGCTCCTGCTCTGGAGACTTTCCAGCCCCGCCTGGCT